>APFE030909759.1:44859-65890 GCA_000404065.3 Pinus taeda | reverse complement strand
CCTAATGATTTTGTGATTTTCATAGTCATATAAGTGATAACCAAAATCATTAACACCATATCCAATAAAGGTACATTTCTTTGATTTTGCCTCAAGCTTTGTTCTATTTTCTTTCTTAATGTGGATAAAGGCTTCACAACCAAAAGTCTTTAAAAATGAGTAGTTTACCTTTTTACCTATCTATGCCTCCTCTAGAATACCACCATCCAAGGAACTTGAAGGCCCTATGTTTATTAGATAAATAGCAGTGTCTACAACATCTACCCAAAATTGTAAAGGTAATCCCACATGCAATCTCATGCACCTTGCACGCTCCATGATTGTCATGTTCATCCTTTCTGACACACCATTTTCTTGTGGTGTTCCTGGAACTGTCTTCTCTCTCTGAATTCCATTCTCTGAAAAGTACCTATCAAACTATTTGCTGCAATATTCACCTCCATTATCCAATCTAAGACACTTCAACCTTTTCCCTGTCTCGTTTTCAAATACATCAGATTTATTCTTAATACAATAAATACAAGTTTTTCTAGTTGCATCATCAATAAAAGTAACATAATAACGAGAGCCACCAAGAGATGATACCTGAGTAGGTCCCCATACATCTGTATGCACAAGCTCTAATTTTTGATCTTCTTTTCTTTCCCAACTCTAAGGAATATGACTCTCTTCTGTTTTCCATAAACACAATTCTCACAGAATTTTAAATCAACATGCTTCAAACCTAGCAACAAATTTCTTGAATGAAGAATCTGCATCACCTTCTTACTCATGTGCTTGAGCCTATGATGCCACAATGTCGTATGTTCTCCTATAGATGTTAAAGCATTAACAAAATTAGAAATACCATTCCATAAATACAATGTACCAACCTTTCCTCCTTTCGCTATTACCAAGGATCCTTTAGTGACCTTCCAGGTTTTATCTGTGAAAGTACTTATGAAACCTTCACCTCCCAACTACCCTGTTGAAATCAGATTTTTCTTCAGATATGGAACACGCCTTACCTCCTTTAATAGCCACTAATTTCCATTTTGTTGTTTTATGAAAATTGTACCCATTCCAACGATTTTATAGGGTTTATCATCACCCAATCGAACCTGTCCAAAATCTCCTTGAACATAATCATGAAAATGTTTCCTATCATGTGTGGCATGGAATGAGGCCCCTGAATCTACCACCCAGGCATCAATATTATTTTCTAATGAAAGAATCAAAGGATCTTGCAATACATCACTTGTTACATTCACTTCATGATTGTTTTCTTGTTGCCCATCTCCTTCTTTTCCCTTCCGAGATTTGCAGTCTTTCTTCAGATTTCCTGTCTTCCCGCATTTCCAGCACACTATCGCTGATCTGGACTTCGATCTACCTTTTCTTGACTTACTGCAATATCCTGAGCTCTTTCCTCTTTCCATTTTTCTTCCCCTAGTCTCTGCAGTCAAAGAATTACATGATGTCTCACTGGAGCTTTTCCATCACATTTCCTCGCTAAGGATTACACCGACAACATCATCAAACTTTAAAGTACTAGATGCAGAGACAGAGTTACTAGTGGCCATAACTAAACCATTCCAACTTTCTGGCAATGAGCACAGGAATAACAGAGCCCTAACTTCATCATCAAAATTTACCCCTATACAACTTAACTGACTTGTAACTGTATTAAAATAATTTAAATGGTCTGCAATAGATCCACCTTCTGACATCTTCATATTAAATAAACGCTTCATAAGAAATACCTTATTTAAGGCCGAGGGTTCTTCATATAGTTTGGCCAGTGCCGACATTAAACCTTGTGTTGTCGTTTCCTTTGAAATATTAAATGCTACTGACGCCACTAGGCATAGCCGTATTGTTCCAAGTGTCTTTCTGTCGAGAATATCTCATTCTGTGTCTATCATACTCATCGATTTCTTTGTCTTTCCGCTCAATGGTAGGTACAGATCTCTCTAATACAAATAATCTTCGATCTGCATCTTCCATAGCTGGTAGTTTTGGGCGTTGATTTTTTTGACCCTAAACCTACCATCTTCTGCCATTGCTCCCACTCGGATCAAGAACCCTTATCTCCTGCGAGTTTATCATCCAAATAGACCTTCGGCTCTGATACCAGTTGTTAGAAAATTATATATATATTACAGAGCAATGTAACACATAAAATATTGCAGAAATATAAACACAGAAAATGCATAAAACAAGAGAGACACAGATGTATGTGGTTCACCCAGTTTGGGCTATTTCCACGGAGAAACAGTCATTCCTTCTTTTATTATATTATCCAGCAAACTAAAGAGATACAACCTACAACAGATCTGCTATAACACCCTCTTCTCTCTCAATCTCCTCTCTCTTCCTCACTCAGAATACAAATATATATAGACGCAATAAAATTCCCTCATATATAGTGAGGGGTTGACTTCTAGGGAAAAAACCCTAAATTAAACATAACTTCTATCGGCAGATCATCCGCCTAATGAATGGCCTAGATTGACTAGAAATTACTAGACTTATACAAGGGAATTTTACATCTATTTTTACCTTCGGGGGCGCTGCCCCCAAACCCCCGTCGAGGGACCACTGGCACTCAGATCCCCACAAGGGGGACAAGTCCCCCCCCACCCCCCCGTGTGGAGGGGTGTACAGTCTTCCTGGGGTATACATCCGGCTGAAACCTCTGAATACAGAAGATAATCAATCTCCACACCCAACAAGAAGATAGTAATTAGCAGAGATGTAACATTTGATGAATCTTCTCTTTTAAAATCAAATATTGAAAGAATTGAACAGGAACAGGTATTGCCAAATCAACAAATTCAGTTGGAGTCTAGATCTTTCTCTGAAATTCGAAAGGAAGGAGAGACTTCTAGAGGAAAAGGTGATGAAGATACAAAGGAAGCTGTTGAAGTTTCTAAACCAGTTCAACAACCAGTCACTCTAAGAAGGTCTACAAGGGAAAGAAAAACTCCCAAAAGGTATGAAGATTCTACTTCATCTTTTACTTTGATTACTGAAGATGGGGAACCTTCTTGTTATGAGGAAGTAGTAGATGATACGAATAGCAAAAAATGGAAAACAGATATGGAAGAACAAATGGATTCCTTAGCCAAGAATAATACCTGGGATCTTGTAGAACTGCTTGAAGGGAGAAGTGTTGTTGGATGCAAATGGGTCTTCAAACTGAAATGGAAATTTGATGGAAGTATTGAAAGGTATAAAGCGAGAATGGTAGCAAAAGGGTATTCTCAGGTTGAAGGTATCGACTTTCATGAGATTTTTCCACCAATTGTAAAACTTGTTTCTATTCGTACTGTGTTGGCACTAACGACATTACTTAACCTTGAGTTAGAATTGTTAGATGTTAAAACTACTTTTCTACATGGTGATTTGGATGAAGAGTTATATATGGAACAACCAAAAGGTTTTGTACAAGGTCGCAACTGAAGATTAGGTTGCAAGATCAGGAAATCATTGTATGGCTTGAGGTAGTCTCCCAAGCAATGGTACAAGAAGTTTGACTCCTTCATGGTGAGCCAGAACTTTATTAAAAGTGAGTATGATCATTGTGTATAATTCAAGAATTTCAGTGGCATATTCATTATCTTAGTTTTGTATGTTGACGATATGCTTATTGCAAGAAAAAGCATGGAAGAGATCAACAGGTTAAAGGCCTAGCTCTCTAGGACATTTTATATGAAGGATCTTGGAGCAGCGAAACATATCTTGGGCATGGAGATACAAAGGGATAGGAAAAATGGTAAGCTTTCGTTTTCACAACAAAAGTATTTGGAGAGAGTACTTGAAAGGTTTTGTATGAACAAGGTGAAACCTGTTAATGTTCCATTAGCTTCCCATTTTAAGCTTTCTTCAGTTTTGAGTCCTAGAACTAATGAAGAAAAGAAGTATATGACTCATGTACCATATGAAATTGTAGTAGGAGTTGGAGTTGTCAGCAGGTTCATGGCAAATCCAGGTGAAGAACATTGGTGAGCAGTGAAATGGGTGCTTCGATATCTAAGAGGCACATGTGACCATTGCATCATATTTAATGGTAGTGAAGGGTCAGTCCGCGGATATGTAGATGTTGATTATGCAAGTGATTTGGACAAAAGGAGATCTACTATAGGTTATGTCTTTACTCTTGTAGGCGGAGCAATTAGTTGTATGTCAAAGCTTCAAGAAACAATTGTGTTGTCCACTATCAAAGAAAAATATATAGCTGCTTCAGATGCCAGTAAGGAAGCAATCTAGTTAAAGGGTCTACTTGATGAGATTGGAAGGATGCAGGAGAAAGTGAATGTACTCTGTGATAGTCAGAGTGCTATTCACTTGGCTACAAATCCAGCTTATCACAGAAAGACCAAGCACATTGATGTAAGGTATCATTTTCTAAGACATGTGATCGATGGTGGAAAAGTAGCTCTCAAGAAGGTCCATACACGGGAGAATTGTGCAGACATATTCACGAAGCCAGTTGTAGTAGAGAAGTTGCGATGGTGTTTAGCTTCTCTTCACTTGTAGAAGAGATGATGAATGAGCATGGGCAAGGGATTAGGAAAATTGTTGTCAAGGTGGATTTTGTTGGAATATGACAACTAATTGTAAATATGAGTAAAATAGTATTTACTGCCAAGTTGGTTTTATAACGAAAACTGTTATGTAATGGAAAATCCTCCTATAAAATGATGAATGATTGAACTGTTGTAACAAGGAGAATCATTATTGGTTTAATAGAAAATCCAATCCCTTGTCCCATGGATGTTTCCTTAACACCCTGTCAAGGTTTTACCACGTAAACATTGTGTTTTACTTGTGTAATTTATTGTTGGTTTCCATTCAATTTTTCATCTCTTTCTTTCTTTATCAACTGCTCCAACTAACATGTCTAGTTACCCTTTACTTCAGGTCATAGACTTCCTCCATATTCATGAAGAGAATATCCAATTGCATGACATCCATTTTTTCTAGAATCTATGTGTCCCTCTCCTCACACTTGTATTTGGTGCACTTCTCTCTACTGTTGGCACAAATTTATTTCTCTTTAAGGATGGGCCTATGTTTCTCTTAGGACCCTCCCTTTCTCCTAATACTAGATGTTGTTCTCACAAGCATAGGATTCAACAATACAAAGCACTATTATTTTCCTTAGCTGTGAATTTATTTCTCATTCCCACTTAGCTTTTTGACCCAGCCTCAGTTAATTTCCTATGTTTATACCTTCATTATCCTACTTTTTCTTACTTAAGGTGTGCCCTATATGAGTTGTAAATATTTCATAATGACCAATTCTACTCAAAGGCTCTGGGACAGACATTCCATGAACCTCATTGTGTTGTTTAGAGATTGTACTATTAATGATCCAGCCCCAAGAGTTTTCAAACATACTGGTGACCCTTCCATTTATTGAATAACATCCATAGCCACCCTTTGAGAGCCAGTTTAGATCACATATGACAAAAATACATCTTTTGGTTGTGAATTCATAAACTTCACTCCTTGCCCAGTTAGAAAGGAACCACAATTGTGCATGTAGAACGAAAATAGAGAGAAATACTAACTTATAATTTGGTTATGACAATGAAGAGGATAAGCTTAGCAACTTGAGTGAAGTCACTCTATGACACTTGCCTAATTCGCTAGTAGAGACCTCTTTTTTTTTCTTTTTTCTTTTTTTGAATTGAGGTACCAAATTGGCAGGGCATACCAAGGTGTGAGGCAGTGATTTAATCATTTCAAATTTCATTCTCCTGATCCCACATGCATCTAGCAGTTGACTAGGATAACTCTTCATAAGTTCAATCAGCGTAGATGTGATCATTATGATGTGCAGGGGGCCTGGAACTGGATTGCACTATTTCCTTTGCATTGTGTAGTTTTGATGAAGATGTGTGGAGTACCACTTGAATGTGTCGATATTACATGGGGTGCCACAACATCGATTGGGCCCCCACTTCCATTTTTATATTGAACCCCCTGACATCCCCCTATCTGAGCACTTGATTTATTTTTCGTGACCATGAAATAATATTTTTTTGTTATAGAAGAATTACCATTGTTTTCTCCTTTAGCAGTGATTGAATCATTTGGATTATGGAATATTCCAAGTCCTTTCTAATTTTCTTTCTTGAAGCTAATAAGATTTATTTGTACAGTTTTTAGCTTCATCATTTTGAATTCTTAGTATGTGGAAGTACTTTTTTTGAAATGTCCTCCAAGATCCTTCTTATTCTTTTCAGTAGGTTCTTTATATGCTTGTCCTTGGGAAAATTTCCTTTGCATATGTGTAGGATGATGGTGAGTGAGTCCTCTGAAATTTTAATGTTTGTTACTAGTGAGTTTCTTGATAATGTAACTCCTTGTAACAATCCATACATTTATGCCCAGTTATTTGTCTTTTGTCCAAATCCCCATACATACTTCTTCAATATATTTCCTTCATGGTTATACAAAACCCCTCAGGTACAATATTTTATATTCCATATGAGGAATACATATAACTATCAATACTATCAACATTAGTCATGTCATTTGTGGGAATTAAACCTAGGTGGGGAGGATTTTGTTCCTTCCTCCCAACCACTCGAGATAACCCCAATTGACACACTGAATTTAATTTATTATATTGCAATTCTATTTCTATTAATTAAATTATAATCAATTTTTTCAATAAAAAAATCATAATATCCATATTACATTAAAAACATTTAAATAATAATGATTCGTATTTGTAACCATGATATTTCAAAAATTCATGTTTTAAATTTACTTAATAACTATATACAAAATTTATACTTATAAATATACTAATATAGATCTATCTTAATCACTTATATGCCAAGAATTGAGAAGGATCAAATTTCTTAATATATAAACCTCTTTTAGAGTGCAAAATTTGGAAAAAAATCCTTTATGAAGCTTCTTCTAAAAAATCTCTAGAAAAGGTTTGCTCGTCATGAGATTTAATGCCTCTCATGGTTAAGATGGATCTATATATACAATCTGTAATTTGCATTGTTTAGATTTCTTTGTTGAATTCAAAAATAGATAAAATACCTTGAAAGTGTCCTTGCGCACTTGGATTTTGTAGAATACACAACTTAAATTTACAATTATGATTAGTCTTTGCTATATTTTAAACAAAATTGACCAAAAAATATACTTGAAAAAGGCCAAAAATGTCAAATAATGAATTTACTTAATATGGACATCAATTTGTTTTTATTGATTTATATAATATATACATATATGCATAGTTGACATTGAATTTTAATTAATATTGGGATTGAAATATTTTATTTATGACCCATATTGAATGTTATTATTATTATTAATAATTTGAATGCCACATATTAAGTTGATATTAAGAATTGAGTGAATTGCACATCTAGTGTGTCTTTTTTCTTGTGTTTTTGAAACTAGGCACTTTACATTATATCAAAAGAAGATTACATAGACCAATTTTTTTTATTTTTTTTTGATACTAGATTAGTAGTGTAAGTTAGAAGTTTTTGAGATTGTTAACACCTCCTCTAGCTAAAGTATCTTGTAAATAAAAACTATATCCAAACAAAAAATACTCCGAGAATTATAAACAAAAAAATAGTGAATTATAACAACTAGTGGGTGGAACCTCCAACAACCCTTGTCACCATCCTCATCCGAAGAATACACATCTTTGTATTATTAAGAAGTAACTAAATTATTTTACATTTCTCTATAAACAATGAAAAATCACACATGGTGTGTATGTGTGTGTAACTTAATTATTCTAGGTTTCTCTATAAACAATGAAAAATTACACATGGTGTGTATGTGTGTGTAAAACCATATAGATTCATCTTAACCACTAAAGAAATTAAATTTCTTAAGGGGGTAAAAAGAAATCGAGTTTTGCACTATAAAATAGGTTTGCATATCAAGAGATTTGATCCCTATGGGGATTATTGATGTTTTATAATGCTTTTAATTACAACTAACCAAATAAATATTCATTTTTATTTTCTATTATATAATACAATAGTATTTTATTATTTAAAAAAATATTCTATTTTATTTTAAAAAAGCACAGCTATCAACTAAGGGTTCCAACAGGACAATGTGTTGAATAATCTATGCTTATGCATATATATATTAATAATTAATATATAAATAGAGGAGAAGAGAGAAGAGAGGACTTGAGAGAGAGAGAGAGAGAGATATTTCAAAAACTTCTATTGTTTAAATTTTTTTAATAACATGTAATCACTTTACATATGTACTATAGAATCCTAAGGTCATGTATGTCACATTAAAAATTAAATAAAAAACGTATAATCATATCAAATAAAAAATGGCATGCCTGTTATAATGTAACGATACTGTGTATTCAAGTTTTAATAAATTAAAAAATACATAATATTTTTATATATAGAGAGATGAGAAATTTTATATCGTTAATTTAACAACCATTCATAAATTTATCTTAATTCAAGATCAACCATGTGTGAGAAGGATCTATTTTTCTTCTCAAACGATGCACTCAAAAATAATTATTGCGCCAGGTGCTGTCCACCCCAATATGGTAGAAATGTTATAACATTTTGTTAGCATTTTGACTCACAAATACTTAAAAATAAAAAAAATTAAAAAACAATATTAATGTAAATATTTAAGTCAATCAAAATAAAATAAAATAACAAAATAACAAAATAAAAATAAAATAATAAAAATGACGCATGGTATTGAGATGTCGTTGTATTGACCTAGCGTATTCATGTGGAATATAGTCTACGACAAAAGGGGAAATTAAACCATGTTAGATCCATCTTAACTCTGGATCTACCAAAAACTTAGAGGGGTCAAATCTCTTGAGATGCAAACCTCTTTTAGAGTGAAAAGAGATTTGACTGCTCTTGGCGCTTGATAGCTCTGAAGTTAAGATAAATCTCTATTGGTACTTTAAGAGATCTAATCATTCTCATTGTTTAACGAAACTAAAATTAAAATAAATTTACATTAATTATAATAAAAAGATAAATAATATAAAATAAACCATCCAAAATATACTAAAATAAATAAATAAAAATAATATAATATATATATATATATATATATATATATATATATATATATATATATATGTCAAGTCCCACTAGCACAACCGGTTGAGGATGGGCCTCATTAGCAAGGTGACCTAGAATAAACCTCACGGAGGTTGTTTGCACCCATGCTGGGGAGGTGACATGCTAAAAATTTCAGCCAGCTAAGGGCTGGTTGGCCTAGGCTGGGTGTAATCCCTAGGTGACTTTGACGAATTAGATGCCCCTGGGTCGCGGGTTTCTCAAAGCCACAATACAAGCCTGGAGGATCACAAACAACTTGACAAATATAATATAATATATAATATATATATATATATAACCATCACTTGTTTGTTTATGAAGGTTCACCTCTAATCATGAAGATGTGTTCTAGTTAACATGAACTTTATAATTTGGAAGAGAGCTTTCCCTTGCTTGCTAATAATGGTGAGTAGGAGCACACAATATATTCAAATCTAAAACCTTTTAACAGTATATATTATGTTGAACCCTTTAACGTTCAGAAATCAAAAAATATATGAATATTTCTTAAATAGTCCATATAACATGAAAGTAAAAACATCTATGTTTCTCTTCTTATTTGGAAACAACAAACTATATATATATTTTTTTTGTTTTTTTGTTTGTTTGTTTTTTTTTTCTAATATAGTGAGAAAATATATCATAATTCAGTTGTCAAACTAACAGTAGGGACAAAAATCATTTTTTTTTAGATCCAAAAATGCAAGTTGACTCATCATTATTATTCAAGTGAAAATACACCCCTGGAAGTACCCCATTGGTGGTCCATAAGGGGGCAGGATTTCACTCCTATGATGCCTCTTGGTCTTGAGTCGTTAACCTTGTAACACCTTCCTCCCACAGTTACCCCAGTTAATTAGTCCGCTGAGGTAAACATGTGACGAGAGGGTACTATCGTCTGATTCAACTCTACATGTATAGTTAATGAAGTGGAACCGTCAAAACACAATCAATTTGACCTTGTACACATGTTACAGAACTTTCAGGAGCTAACCAACCCTTCCAGGTGATGAACCCCTGAGGTAACTTGACATTTCACTACCCTAGAGCCTCATTCGTTCCCATGACATGGGAATGCATGCAATTGGGACCCTCCAATCACTCCCACAGAAAGGGCATGCTAGAAACTGGGGACATTTTCAACTAGTTTTGAGCTAGTGACCATGGATTTTGTGCCACTTTTCCAGGGCCCAGAATTAGGCCACTGCCTAGAAATTCATGAAACTTCCAGAAATGAAAAATAGCATTGAAACAATTATAATAATGAAAATACTCAAACAAATACTTGATCTGACGCCTACTAGACACTACAGGAATTTCATCAAACATGTCACAAATATCCTTTCTATAGGTAGAAACAACATATCTGAGCATATGGGTCTCATACTTATCCGCAAATTGCTAAGAAGCATTGGTTCCTTGTCACATTAGCTGCATTATCATCTATTAGGTCATATATTCATTTTCATTCATGTACAAATCAAAGCATGATGAGAGCCATACATCAACACTACTATAAAACATACTTATAACTAGTAAATAAACAACAGAAATGACAAAGATACAATAGCCATAAAATCCACATAGATACTAGTACATGTACACAAGAAATACCAAGGAAAAGTAATTCTTATTAATGAATTCATAAGCTAACTAGGTATAGGACTTCCATGAACCACCCGACCATATATTGTCTGAACCAAATATTTCTTTCAACCATTCATGCTTGTGCCATATTCCAAGCATGAATGTGGGACTCTATGGTGAAGTAAAATTATAAGTGCAGACACAAACAAATTCCTCTAGCCCGATAATGGGTCTAGCTGCAACAGATACATTCTATGGAATATTTCCTTAGGTTAGAATCAATCAAGAGGGCCTACCTCTTGGTTCGCTTATCCTGCTTGATGATGTCCTCGCTTGCTTGCTCTAGCTATCTCTTGCTTCCTTTTTCAAGCACCTGAAAAAAGTAAACAACAACAGACAACAAACCTGATAATAGACAAATTGCAATTCAACCTATTTAACAAGTCAAGAAACATTAAGTCATGAATATGTAGTATTACAAAACATGTATGAAATCAATTGATAGTTTCATATATTAATATCAAAGAGAGATTACAACCATTTGTCTTGGCATTGCAGTCCTCCTCTAACAAGACCAGGTTCCCACACACTTCTGCTAGCATTCCATGATGGCTTCAAACAACAATAGTTTTAAAGCTCTTCACTCCAAACCAAAACACACTTCTCCCTCACACAACTAGATAGCTACAACTAGTAATAGCTTGCTTGTCTACTCCAAACCAAAATAACATCAACACTCAACCAAAACTCTACAACTAGGACTAGCTTGTGCTTGGGAAGAAGGGATGTTTATATAGGAAATAAGGATGGGAGATGGATCCTATTCTCATGGGAGAAGGAATTATTCCTTGAGGTAGTTCCATCATTATAGGGAAAAGGAGCCCAAACTATCATCCTCGACCCCATCCGGCCAAACCATTTACCAAACTTCTGTTACGGGGCTTCTAGAGCTAGAAGCTTCAACTCCTAATTTAAAAAACTTTCCATAACAGGACCAGCGGGACTGAAACATAGTTCAGTTGCTCCGGTCAGCGCGAGGAGTAGTGCTAATCTCTGCACATCAGCGTGGGGGAGACAAAGGCCATTAGCACCGGTCTTGTAAACTGGGCAAAACAGAAGTTTCGGGGGAAACAGTGCAAAAGGGAAATGAGCTGCTCATGAAGAGGACACAATGGGAGTTTCTTCATGAAGGAAAAGCATGCGGGGTTCACTATAGAGGTCCTCTAGGATCAAGGAACAGGGAGTATAGGGACAGTGAAAAAATTATGTATAACAGATGCCCCTTAACATGTGAAGGCTAAGCTAGAGTGAGGGATGAAATGCTTTATAAATCAGTGTGGGGAACCGGTCTGTCATCAGAAAACCTACAAGCAAGTACATATACATATACATAAACTGAGATATCCATCAAATGATACATAAATCATGGCATGGACACAACCATCTAGAGAATGAGCATGTAAATGGATCCAGGAATGGGTGCAGCCATCCGTTAAAGAGGATCATAATGAAACCAAGGTATGGTTGCAGCCTTCCAATAATGAGAAGGATCACATATGATAACTCATGGTCTGGTCACATCCATCCATCTGAAAGAGACATGCATGTCATCATAATCATGTCACACTACTTCGCAACCTAGACTTTTTGTGATCTGAGTCCAGGGTCTTGCACTCCAACACAACCCGATCAAAGTACAGATCCAAGCATGTGAATAGATTTGTTGATGTCGAACATGCTAGAAATTCGCTTGATTACTAGTCAATGATGTAAACTGTTAACAAGCATGAGAGAAACCACCAATAATGACAATGGTCCCCAAGGTACTATCAGCACAATTCACAAAATGTGAATACAGGAACTGAAGTCAAACACCCATGAAATCAATTGAACGAAATCCAATGATGTGAACTTATCGTTGAGTGTGAAGAACTTGCCATTAGGGCATGCAAGCTCTAAGGTACCAGAAATGAGTCTCTCGGTCAACTTCTCGGATAATGAGTTGAAGTCGACGGAAAGCGACCGTGTTGAAGGAGGGCCATCATGAATCCCACATCATCGATGCGAGACGAGAGGATGCAAAATGATTTTTTATGATATACAGAATCAGAGGTAAATGTAACTACAGAAGGACAACTCTTGAACATATCGGCGAAACAACTAGAAGTTTGGCAGCATTTGGATCCATAGGTTCGGTGGTCATGATGACGTGGCAGAGACCAGATGGAAGGAAAAAATGAATGGCCCAAACCAGGAACGACAACGATACAAAGGTGGAAGTCCCAACCCGACACGAAGCAGAAAGTGTCATGTTCAAGAGTGAGCTGTCGACACAACTGATAGATTTCCAAATTTTCCCCCACCATTTCTGGCAAGTACCCCAGTTATTTTTTAATTACAAACTTGAAGGGGATAGCATATGCTTGCACTGTAAGTTCATCCTTCAGATGAATCTAACCTAGTGAGTTTAACAAGCCCTAGGAAGGAGAAGCTCATGTTCTTCATGGTGACGAATCCGATGTCGTTCAACCTTTTTTAATGAGTCCGAAAAAGGTGTAACTCGATATCTTTTTCACGTTTAGAGATTCTGAAAAAGACACAGAAAAGAAAACTCCACATGGTCCATTTTCGTACATTTGTGTCTCTTGAGCCCGAAAAGGTAGAAAACAATACTTGAGAGAACTGCTTGACCATTTCAGTCAAGGAGTACCTTTTTCGTAAATAGTGCCTCCCAGCCCGAAAAAAAGGGTAAACTTATACTGGGCACACATCGTTTCACATCCATTAATGAGTTCGAAACAACAAGGGCTCGACTATATTTTCACTTTTAAAGGGTTGGAAAAGAGCTTGAGAGTGGACCCCCCATTTTATTCTCTTTTACGAGTCAAAAGGGAAAAATACTTGGCGATCTTTTCATTTTTTACGAGTCTAGAAAAGAGCTTAAAGGTGACTCGTCCTGGAGGAATGAGTGGTATAAAGGGTAGCAATTGGTTCTGACAATGGTGGAACTACTCATGTAATGGTCAAGAGGCTAGCTAATGAAACCAATCATCGTTGCGGTTCCTTGGGAAAGGAAAAACAACCAAGTGAAAGCATATGATTAGCTAGAGAGATGGTGGTGACGGAATGAAACACCAAGGCTCATCTAGCATAAATTAGCTGATAAAAATGACAATAATGAGATGTAAATTAGGCATGGGTTCATTTTTACACAAGCTTGAACCATGGAGAACTCTGCTTGGATTCGGTTTCATGTTTACACAAGCTTCAAAGGAAAAACTATGCTTGCTATAAGTTTGCATGCCCCCAGCATAATGACTAAAACGAGGTACATGCCCCCCAAGCTTCATTTCAATCAACTTGATGGATGGAATGAAGGTTCACTTTCGAGATATTGGAAAGACTTGACTGGGATTTTACGAGATCTTAATCAAAGACTCGATTTGGAAAAGGGAGTTGCTTCATTTTTTAATGAGGTTCACACAGTAAAAGAACTATCCTCAGACATTTCTTTCATTTTTTAACGAGGTAAATACAGGAAGAAACTATCCTTGGAATCCTTGATTCATTTTTTTAATGAGCTTGACACAAGACAAGGAACTATGCTCACACCCTTTTTTTCATTTTTTAACGAGGTTGACACAAGACCAGGAACTATCCTCATGACTCCTTGTTTCAATTTTTAATGAGGTTGACACAAGACCGTAACTATCCTCACACATCTGTTCATGAACCATACAAGAACATGGCTCGCAAGAGGTCTTCACTAGATGGAAGAACCATGCTCTCAGAGGGATACATGTCATTTGGTAGCAAAGATAGATCAGGTTCCAATGCCCCCAATACATAATGTACTATATCATTTGTGTGATCATCAACAGATGTTGAGATGGAATGGGTAGCCACATAATTGACATGTGGCAGGGAAGGTACTACTTGCAAACAAGATTTGGTAGGGGACAATGGTTACAAAGGAGGCACCTGGTGACCAGTGAATGACAGTTGATCAATAGTCACAATTCTCCCTTCGTGCGGAAAACAAACCACACAAAAAAGTAAAGAAACAAGAGCTCCCATGACATAAACATAGTCGCATCCAAGGAGAAGATTGAAATCTAAAGGACCTAGGACTACCATCATGTCTATATAGATGGTCTTTTCTCCCAAAGTAATACGGAACTTTGGAAGGATCCCCAAGCGCTGACTGGTTCCTCCGTTGAAAGCCAACAGATTCTGGGTGACAGACACAAGATGTGGGGAATCCAAAGCTTGCCAAGTAGTAGAATACATGATTCTAACAGATGCACCTTCATCTAATATAGTGTCTGGTAATACCATATTATAGGCTTGTCCCGTGATCTGGAAAGGCACATAAGACAGGGGGCGGAAAGCAGTCAATGGACCCCAATCGAAAGAGACAATAGAACTACTTGGTGGGGGTATCATATGATTGCCCCCATACTATACAGGAATAGGAGAAGGACTCTCCTGAACAACTAGGATGGGAGGATCACTCTTTGATTCATGAGAATCTGAGGAAACGAGAAGAACATGAGCAGTATGATCACAACTCTCTTCTGGAACAGAGTGAACAACTAAAGACGGAGCCAAGTTGACACTCTTTTTAACCAATTATTGGTTGGGAATAGACACAAGAGGTTCACGCTCAAGAATAGCAGGATGGGCAAGAGATGAATCCAAGTCAATCTCTTTACCAACCAGGAGAGGGTCAAAAGAAAACCTTTGATAACCAACAAGAAGTTGGGGTGGAGGAACTATAAGGTTTTCCAAAACTTTGGAAGCTTTATCCATAAGAGGACAAAGGTGAAGAAGATGCTCTCCTTCACATAACTTATAGGGGAATCTAATATTTCCTTTCTTCTTACCATCGCTAGCCAAAGGTGGAACATCGACATGATCTCAAGAGGTCGATGGGGATGGTCGATCCAAATCTTGAGACCATACCTCTAAGACTCTGGGGATGCTAGGACAGTCTTGAAGGAGATGGTCACCACTTGCAATGGAATCTGACCTTCTGCGGAGGATCGGAAGGTTTGTCGACAGGAAGTGCATTTAGAGCAATAGCTACACGGCTGGCCTCTCACTTATTTGACTTCTTCTTCATCATTCATCATCTTCTTCTTCTTAGCCTCTTGGTTACTGGATTTCAAACTTTCACCAAGAGAAGCAGAAGAGGAGGGTGAATAAATGGGGGAAGAAGGTGAGGGTTCAACCTTAGAATCATCGTGACATGATTCAAATGAAGGAAATGTTTGGATAGGAGTCCGGACACTTGGGACCACCGAGGTTGAAAACAACTAGACAGGTAAACCAATGGTTAACCCTGGAAGGGATAACGTTGCCATAAAAGGAGCACCAGCATTTCCAAAAGAACGAAAAGGACCATGATTACCATCCGAGGGGAACCCTTGATTGGTGGACTCTGGAAATGTTTCCATTGGAATCGACCCTAAATAATTACTAAGGAAGATAAATTTTACCAAGAATATTTCATGGGTAGTTAATTTTATTACACTGAAACAAAACTTTGCCTTTTCATATTTTAAGAGTCGAGAAAAAGACGAAAGGTGACTCTATCAATTTCGATTGGAAACGAGCTCGAAAGGACAAGAGCTCGAATGATCTTTTAACTTTAGTGAGTCAAAAATATCAAATGACTACTCATGATTATCTAGGTAAAAAGGATTACCAGGTGACCGTGAACTGCAGAGTACCTTCGGCGAACTGAGAAGTATAGGTAGGAAATCCCCCCAAATGTTGTGTTCAATGTATCACATTCACAACGTAGCAAACTCGGCTTCCTACGAATAAATGATTTCAACTTAGTGGGGTCTCCCTTTATACACACGATGGTACAGGGAGCACAAGTCCATACTAGCATTGTCTAGTGCCAAAGTGAATGATAGCTGTTAGGTTTAAAGACGTCGGAACACGTCTCTAGCCTAGACCACTAAATGTGAGCATTAAGTTTCAATGCTTCCTTAGGTTAATTCAATAAATTTTAATGGTTGATCTTGAATTATATTTCAATTACAAGGCCCTACTACTATCATCTAAAACAACTCCTACATGAAGCTATATGAGAAAAGAGATCTTTCTTCGATGAAAGTTAACAGTAATTCAGAGATAGGGAACACAAAAGCAATGCAACAATCAAAGAATGAAATCTTTCTCTAATAAATTTGCTAAATGCACTTAATCTTCCCTCAACAACAAAAGAAGTTTCATTTCATTTCCTATGCTTATGATGATGCAATTCTAGCTTCTTAATGACGCTACTAATGCAATATTTTTTCTTAAGTAAACTAGAATGATGTTCTTCTTTTCATAAAATGAAAAATGAATCTTTCACATAAAGCACTTTAAATGAAAATTTCTACAGTTCTGAACAAACAAGCATCAATGAAATCCAAAGCATTATAAATGAAACTAAAAACAACTTCTTCCCTGAATCGAATAAACCAAACCCATAAATGCTTCAATCGAGAAACCAAGCAATGTAATCTATACTTGGAAAGAGAAAGAAGACACTCAAAATAAGAGAACAAACAAGACTCTTTCACTCAATCAATTGAAAACAAAGCATCCTAGTCACTTCCAGGAGGAAGAAGAGAGTCTAAGGGTCAAGACACACTGGCACTGGAATGGGAGAAATTTTGATTTTTTCTTACCCCTGAGACCGGAGCGACTTTTGGGCCAAAAGTAGCGCTGATTGGCACAACTAACACCACTGACCAGTACTACAACTAGCGTCGATGGCCTGATCGGCATGACTGCCTAACTGACAACTAGCGCCGATCGAGGGATTCAAAGAAAAAAAATAAAAAAGAACTTAACACAGGGCCAGACTTAACACATCAGAGGGTGGGCTAAACCAAGAACACAAACCAAGCTAAAAGAAGCTCTCTAGTTAGGGAGAAGATGATCTAAAAAGGGCTACGGGGCCAAAACAACAAGAGCAGAACACACTGGCCAAGATTAGGGTCAAGCCCTAATCTTCACTTATAGGCATTAGGGTGACTGCATAACTGACAATAAGCGCCAAAGGCTGGTCAGTGCAACTATTTCTCAGCAACTCGCATTGGTCGACGCAACTGTCAGTGGATTAAGCGTGTTGATTGAGGGAGCCAAGAAAAAAAAAATTTGAAACAGGGACTAGATCTACTACTATGAATTTCAGACTCAAGCCAATAAGCAGGAGAAAAGAAACAGAACCAAAGGGAAAAAGTGCAACTAGAAAAGTTCTCACGAAATCATGAAATCCAAGACAAACAAAAGGATTAGGATCCCCAACGGAGTTGCCAATTTGTGGTGAAGTAAAATTATAAGTGCGAACACGAACGAATTCCTCTAGCCTGATAATGGGTCTAGCCACAACAGATACATTCTATGGAATATTTCCTTAGGTTAGAATCAATCAAGAGGGTGTACCTCTCGGTCATCTTATCCTGCTTGATGATGTCCTCGCTTGCTCACTCCAGCTATCTCTCGCTTCCTTCTTCAAGCACCTGAAGCAAGTAAACAACAACAGACAATAAACATAATAATAGACAAATTGTAATTCAACCTACTTAACAAGTCAAGAAACATTAAGCCATGAATATGTAATATTACAAAACATGTAGGAAATCAATCGATATTTGCATATATTAATATCAAAGAGAGATTACAACCATTCGTCTTGACGTTGTAGTCTTCCTCTTACAAGACCAGGTTCCCACACACTTCTGCTAGCATTCCACGATGGATTCAAACAACAATATTTTTAAATCTCTTCCCTTTAGGCTTCACTCCAAACCAAAACACACTTCTCCTTCACACAACTAGATAGATACAACTAGTAATAGCTTGCTTGGCTACTCCAAACCAAAATAGCATCAACACTTGACCAAAACTCTGTAACTAGGACTAGCTTGTGCTTGGGAAGAAGGGAGTTTTATATAGGAAATAAGTATGGGAGATGGATCCTCTTCTCATGGGAGAAGGACTTATCCCTTAAGGTAGTTCCATCATTATAGGGGAAAGGAGCCCAAACTGTCATCCTTGACCCCATCCAGCCAAGTCATTTACCAAACTTCCATTACGGAGCTTCTAGAGCTGGAAGCTTCAGCTCCTAATTTAAAAGAAATTCCATAACAAGATCGGTGCGAGTGACACAACCCAATCACTCCAGTCGACACAAGGAGTAGTGCTAATCTTTGCACATTAGCGCGAGGGAGACAAAGGCCATTCGCACCAGTCTTGTAAATTGGGAAAAACAAAAGTTTCAGGGGAAATGGTGCAAAAGGGAAATGATATGCTCATGAAGAGGGACACAATGGGAGTTTCTTCATGAAGGCAAAGCATGCGGGGTTCATTGTAGAGGTCCTCCAGGATCAAGGAACGAGGAGTACAGGGACAGTGACAAAATTTTATGTAACAGACTCATAACAAAAATCAGTCAAGGCTTCATGAGGCTAAACCACCTTACCCTCATCAATAGAACCAGGCTTTACTACAATCACCACTTGATAACAAAGCCCTAAATAGGCATGGATGCCACCAAATTTCTCCACCTACGCCATGAGGAATTTTTTTGTCTCCTAGTCTCTAGGTTTTACTATAATCCCCATCGGATCACTAAGCCTTAATCGAGACTCCACCCTCCAGGATTTCCCATATATCCTTCCATTCACAAGCCAAGGATTCCTAGGCCTAATTGAGGGAACCCACCTCTATGCATTACCGTATATCCTGTCATTCACTAGTCTAGGATTCCTAGGCCAACCAAGGTAACACAAAATCAGGATTTATCGTAACCCATAGTCCAATTCAGGGATTACTAGGCCAAGGATTTACTACAACACATAGTATGATTCAGGGATCACTAAGCTATGTGTTCTTTCATTCATAGACAACCTCACTAAGTTTCAAATCCATTTGGTAATCTAGCTCAACCAAACATGAGAACCCCATCACACCATGGCTATCCGGAAATGGAAAGACAAGGCTTAAAAACACTTCACACCTAGAAAAGCCCATGTCAATGAAAACAAGAGAACCAAGAACACACATGCATAACCATGCATGCCAAAACTAGCAAGGAAATCATACATGCAACTCGATACTTGCAAATAATCTCGTTGTAGCCACTTGATCCTGCTCTTCCTTGGTTGATCTTTGTTTCATCTTGCCTTCTTTTCGTTTCTTGATCCAATGCTGAAGTGCTCCAAGAAAACTCTAATTGTCCAAGAGTGTGAGAGAGAGAATAGAGAGAGAGCTCCAAAAATGAACTTAAAAAAGGTTAAACTGAAAAAAGGTTACCAGTTGATCCTTAGAATCCTTTTTATTCATGAGGCCTCTATTTTCTTCAATTTATCATTTGTTTCCTTCATTTTCCTCCTCACATGAAACCTGTTTCCTTTCACCTTCCTTTTCTCCTAATTTTCATTATTTTCATAAATAAAATGTGAATTAATGCCTCATGCCTTTCCAAAGCCTTTGTCTTTGCCAATTTCCTTTAGCCATAATAAACCAAATCAACACCCACACTAGGATGTTTTGCCCAACATTTAGCTTGGAACAAGTCTCTCATAATCGTGGTTATTATTTTTCCTTTATTAAGTTTATTACATGGAATTTTCACTAGGGTTGTTACAGAACCCTCCCCCTTTGGGGAACATGTTCTCGGTGTTTAATGAAACCTATAATAAACAAACTTGCTTTAAGAAAAACATAGTGCCCATGGAGATTTATAACTTAGCCCGATGCAATATTTACAATGATGAACCTCCTGAGAAGCAAACCAACATGACACATAATAACATAATAACCATAACAACATTGCACCCATACCACTTATTGTAGCTTTATAACACAACTCATGATGGTATTTACATCCACATACATATGTACATATACCAAAAAAATCACAAAAAATATATGCCAAAAAAATTTGCTCAACTAGCGAATAAAGAAGGATACATAGCTTGCATTTGATCCACCATCTCCCATGTAGATTCATCGATCCACCATCTCCCATGTAGTCACCTGACTATCTGCAGTTTATATGGCCCCATCAATAGCCATATTGTCCTCTTTGTCAAGCCCCATACCTCTGCTCTTCATGTCAAAACTTCAAAAAGAGAGAAAGTCACTTGAAAACATGTTTATCTCTGGGTACGCAGGTTCGCTCTACCTTTCCTGCGTGTACGCACTCCAAATACACTGTACCTATGTACTTGTACGCTCTGTAAGCTAAAGGTTGGGTGAGTACCCCTGTAAAGGTCAAAAGGCGCGAGTTTCATCTTTAAAAAGTTACTTGTGGTCACTTCTAGAGCCTT
>APFE030909759.1:5547-43861 GCA_000404065.3 Pinus taeda | reverse complement strand
ACATATATAGATTTAGAAAAATATGGAAAAATAGTGTTAATCATGGAAATTAATGTTGATTTGACCATGAAGATTCTTAATCTTTAAACAATACTATGACTTATCAATACCAGATACCCAAAAAAAACCACAACTCACACCATATGAAACTTGTTAATATGATAAAACATTTTACTTAATCAATTTAATAAAGGAAAAAAAGATCATAATTACTTTGAAATAAACAGTGAATCTTAACTCCCTTAAGAATAAATCCGGAGTAAGCCACTCTGTTCAAAGTAGTGGATCTTAAACCAGGGATTTATTCTAAAAATATAAATGTTTCTGGAACAGCAGATTCCCCGAATATGTGTAATGTAATAGCGTTGCACTCTTGAAAGAAGTTTGTTCAATTAATGAGACATGCAACAATAGAAGTTCTGTCCACCTGTGGAATAATATTAAGGGAAGCAGATACCTTCTCTCAAATGGAGACGGTGAATGGGCGGCTCAAGAAAAGGTGCAGAGCATCCTCAAATGTTGATCTACAAAGAAAACATATACTCAGTCCCAACAATCCCCCTTGACCAGATTATCCTAGGTAAGAATCCTATAATGAAAATCTAACGAGGTGAAACATTTTTAACTTTGTTGTAACCTCCCACCTCCACGTACGGGCTAACGAATCTGTGGCTTGGTCCTACCGATTCTTCATGGTAACGCATGAATAAATCTCTTTGGTAGAGATATTGTCTTCGTAAGCACGTCCATCCCATGTGAGCCTGTTTACCTTCTCAGACAAAACTATCCCCAAATTGCATAAATTGGATTTCTGCATCTTGCGAATATGTACTAAAGTAATGTGCCCACGCCTATGTAAATAATGAATAATGGGAGGGGAGAGAATATGTTCCCCAACCAATCCAATAATGGCGTCTAAACCTATATGAATTTTATTTACACAACCTACTTCCCATTTGAGATTGCCACACAACCATTGCTTTGATTTCATCAAGTTGCGCCATATAAAAGATGCCTTGTTCTTTTCCAGAGCCTTAGCTAAGACCCGTTCTTCCAAATTAGAGTGATTAAGGTACTTCTCACTAATAATATCCTGCCAGATACCAGAAACCTTAAAAGTCCTCAGATTCTTGGAAAGTAGAGGAAGATTGAAGTGCTTGGTGCCTTTAATTCCCCAACCCCCATCTACAATGGGCCTGCAAATAGAGTCTACTTTAGATAGATGAAACTTCCTTTTGTTTTTGCTGCTGACCCAAAGTAAATCAACAATGAGAGAGTCAACTATTTGGATGACTGACATCGCTAAAAATGGAACAAGTGCATCCAATAGACCGAGATGTCTTGTAGGATTGCCTTAATCATAATCATTCTGCAACCCAAAGAAATCCATCTGTTTTCCCATAAGGACAATTTCTTTTCAAATTTTTGGATTAGCCATCTCCAATCCCGTTTCTCGTAATTATTAGGCTTCAAATGAAATGCTGAATACTTGAATCCTCCAGATAGATTTCTGCCCTTGATCCCATAGATATCAATAATTGTTTGGTAACCTCCTCCTCAATACTAACAGAGATATTTTCTGAGTTATCCTTCTTTCTCAATACTATCAGAGATATGTTCTGATTTATACTTCTTTAGGATGAGGCCAGAATAATTCCCAAATTTAGTTATAATTTGATGACAATTCTTCCATAAGAATTCCCAAATTTAGTTATAATTTGATGAAAATTCTTCAATTCCGAGAGCTTCCCCTCACCAAGTCCAAGAAAATCATCTACGAACATTAAATGGGATAGATGAATGTTGTGAGTGACCCTGCACCCAGAAATCCTTCCTGCCTCCTTAGCTTCTCTCAATCCTCTGCTAAACCCTTCCATAACAAAAATGAATTATAGTGGAGTGCATAACCTTGCCTGAGTCCTTAGTCCTCTGGAAATGTGGAAAAATTCTTTTGGCTGTCCATTGATCAACACTGCTAAATTTGTTGTCGAGACACAGGCCATGATCCAGTTAATATGTCTACAAGGGAAGCCGATTCTATGTAGGATACCCTGTCATAGGATTTTATAAGGTCAATCTTTATGAGGCAGGCTTTCAGTTTACAGGATTTAATAGAGTGAATACATTCTTGTGTGATTCTAATAACGCCTTGTATTCTTCTTTCTGCAAGAAAACCAAACTTCTCCAGAGTAATATGTTCTGACGATATCTGCTTAATTATGTTAGTAATTAATTTAGAGATCATCTTATATAATATTACAGAGAGAGATTGGTTTACAATAAAAAAAAAAAACATGCAAAATTATCTTTTTTTAGGTATAAGAGTGAGAAAGGTGGAATTGATAGCACCCGGAATGTGCCCCTGAAGGTGAGACTCCTCCACCATATCAATGAGCTCTGATCCCATCAAATCATAGAAACATGTGAATAGTTCCATCAACTATCTGTCTGGACCTGGGATCTTATTCTTGGCAAGTTATTTCAACACACCATGTTGCTCATCAGAAGAGATAGGTCTATCCATGTGCTCAATATCTTCATCTTTTACCATGCAGGGGAATAAGTTGACCAATTCCAATACATTTGAAGCAGTGAATTGTTTACTGTAAAAATGGACAACTTCTTATTGGATGTCATTCAACGACGTGAGCAATCTATCTTTTGCATTACGAATATACTAAATTGTATTCATGCTTTTCCTTTTGGATGTTGCCTTATGAAAAAATCGGGTGTTCTTATTGCCACCCTGAATCTAGGCCAATATGCTTATGAGCCTCCATTCGTCTTCCCAGAATTTTAGAATATTATTCTTCCGGATAGTAAGCTCCAAGACTATGTTCTTAATATGATCAGAGAAAAATTCAGGGGGAGTGCAATCCATCAGAAACTGAGGTTGCAGATCTGATCTCTTTAATCGGTGTTCCCCGACAACACAAAAATTTGCATTTGTGGTGTGGTGTTTTTCTGTGGTTACTTTGAAGAGTCTCTACCATTTGTGTTTTTATGACTGTAATTACTTTAATTTTAACTCTCTTTTTTTCTCTCATTGACTTAATTTTAGATTAACTAGGGGAGAGCTTTTTATTGTTGTGCAGGAACCAGGACTAGTTATAGTACTAGTCCCACAAATCCATAAAAAAGTCATCATAAACCATAAAAGAAATGCACATAAATAGTTTATATTAAGTTATATAAGTTATTAAATTATGTTCAAAATGGACCCATATATTGATTGGACCAACAATTGTCAAACACCAAGCCTTAACATCACAAGTTGACAAGATATATTGTACCAACTACCTCAAGCTCTGAATTACCAATTAAATCAAAATGCACTACAAAATATTCCATTGAATTCTATAGAGGAGTACATCTATCCCATCAAACAATCACCCACTTATCCCATGAAAGAGTCACCCACTCATTTCCACTAGAGCAACACATCCCATTGCTTAGTAATACTTGCACAAGAATAGGTGAAATGTGTGTCAGCCATATCTACATATGTGTGTAACCATTCAACCTATTGAGGACAATAAATGACACCATTCAATCCCACTTATCCCATGAAAGAGTCACCCACTCATTTCCACTAGAGCAACACATCCCATTGCTTAGTAATACTTGCACAAGAATAGGTGAAATGTGTGTCAGCCATATCTACATATGTGTGTAACCATTCATCCTATTGAGGACAATAAATGACACCATTTAATTAAGCAATTAGTTCAGAGGATGCAATAAATGACACCAACCCTTTCAATTCAAGTATTAAACACACCAGCCTTTTCAATTCATGAATTCAACACAAGAAAGCACAAGGATCAACCATGAAATATTATCAACCATTTGATCATGTACAAATCAATCTAGAACACACATTTGAATTTAGGAGATGGTAATCCATGCCAATCTTCCCCATCAATTAAATTCTAGATCAAAAAACTATAAAACATCAACCCTTATTGATTTTCATTTGAAACATTCATTCTACTCATCAGCTGCTAGAGACATACAATGACAATCAGAGTGTTTAGGCACTGTTACATTCATTCTATTCATCAATTGTTGGAAACATACAAATAGGGTGTGTGCACATTGTTACATTCATTCTATTCATCAACTGTTGGAGACATACATGTTTGTTTTTGTTGAATAATGTTATCATATTGATTATTTTATCATTGCTTTTGTTGAGAAACAAGGTTAAATTTAAGCCGTTATAGCCAATATCACTTGTTAAATAGATCGCAAGATTCAATTAGAGAAGCATTTTTAAATTAATAATGATATCAATGTCTATCTATCACTTGTATATGCTTATTAGAAATTCTCTTTTAATTATTAGATTATCAAATTAAGACGAAATAACTACAAGATTGTTACATTCATTCTATTCATCAATTGCTGCAGACATACATGTGTTTTTTTTTTTGTTGAATAATGTTATCATATTGATTATTTTATCATTGTTTTTGTTGAGAAACAAGGCTAAACATAATCCATTATGGCCAATATCACTTGTTAAATAGATCACAAGATCCGATTAGAGAAGAATTTTTAAATTAATAATGATATCAATGTCTATTTATCACTTGTATATGTTTATTAGAAATTCTCTTTTAATTATTAGATTATCAAATTGAGACAAAATAACTACAAGATTGCAAGATCATAACTACAAGGAATTAGACAAAGAGAAAAACTACAAGGAATTAGACAAATGAGAGGCAACAGAGAATCTTTTATTTCGTTTTTGCCTCAAGATGTGCTTTAAGGCTTGAGATATTGTATTTGAATCCACCGCACTCTCCTTATGTCAAGCGATATAATCCTTCCTCGATGATATGGGTCTGTTGTAACTACCATTTGTTCAAGCTCGTTACTCAATACAATGAGTCTGTTCGAACCCCAATCCATTCAGAATCTAATAACCTTGTGTCGGTCTCTATCTATTAGATATGAACTTGCTTTAAGGTTGGATTACATATATATAAAAGATAGCATCGAAAGACTCTACATGACCACTTAAATCGTTCTCAACATGAAAATAACCATACCTTCTAGTTTATTAACCAATTTCAATGCCATAGTAACCTAAAATCATTACTCAATACAATGAGTCTGTTTGAGCCCCAATCCATTCGGAGTCTAATAACCTTGTGTGAGTCTCTATCTATTAGATATGAACTTGCTTCAAGGCTGGATTACAGATATATGAAAGATAACATCTAGAGACTCTAGAGGAACACTTAGCAGTAAGATGCAAATGAGAGATGTAAAGACGTAGTTAGTATCCAAGAAGGCTATCTTATCCTTGACTAGGCTAGGGAGAAAAACCAACAACAATGCCAATATGCTAACTCAAGAAAGTATTAGTCCTTCAATGTACCACTGTCAATGGAACATGGATTGTTGTAACTTACTGGCAAGTATATATCAGCCAATTAAATGATGAGATCAACCCTTAAATCATTCTCAAGATGAAAACAACCCTACCTTCTAATTTAGTAACTAATTTCAATGCCACTGTAACCTCAAATCCGACCCCTGCAATTTAATATCAAACAACTATAACAATGATACGAGTCCATTGTCAACAAGATTGGTTGAGCAAGATTAAAGGATAGAACACTTAGTAACCTTTGTGATTACAGATCTATAAAATATATCATCCAGAGAATCTAGATGATTGTTGAGAAGTAAGATGCATATGAGAGATGAAAGGAGGTAGTTAGTATCCAATAAGGCTATCCTATCCTTGACTAGGCTAGGGAGAAAAGCCAACAACAATGCTAATATGTTAAGTCAAGAAAGTACTAGTCCTTCAATGTACCGTTGTCAATGAAACATGGACTGTTGTAGCTTACTGGAAAGTATATATCAATCAATTAAATGATGAGATCAATCCTTAGATAATTCTCAAGATGAAAATAACCATACCTTCCAGTTTAGTAACCAATTTCAATGCCACTGTAACCTCAAATCTGATACCTGCAATTTAATATCATACTACTATAATAGCAATGCTTCAAAACTGATATTTTTCGACAGTCTACAATAGGTCACTATTAAGGATAAGTAAGCTTACAAGTGAATGCAAAGATACACTCCAATCATCAATAACATGCAAGAGACCTTGGAAGGTCCTAAAAACCTAGACAACTAAATCAAATAAAGCCCACAACCATCCAAGAGAAATCTAGAAAGAAATTTTATGTGTGAGTCCAGTTTAGTAACTAATTTCAATGCCACTATAACCTTAAGAACTGACCTCTGCAATTTAATATCAGAATACTATAATAGCAATGCTTCAGACCTGATATTTTTCGACAGTCTGCAATAAGTCACTGTTGAGGAGAGGTAAGCTTACAAGTGATTGAAAAAATACACTTTGGTCATCAATAACATACAACAGACCTTAGAAGATCCCCACGGCCTAGACAAATCAATCAAATAAAGCCCACAACCATTCAAGAGAAAGCTAGAAAGAAATTTTATGTGTGAATCGAGTTTAGTAACCAATTTCAATGTGACTGTAACCTCAAATATAACCCCTACAATTTAATATCAGACTACTATAATAGTAATGCTTCTGACCTGATATTTTTCGACAATCTACAATAGGTCCTTGTTGAGGAGAAGTAAGTTTACAAATGATTTAAAAAATACACTCCAATCATCAACAACATCCAATAGGACGTAGAAGATCCTCACAACCTAGACAAATAAATCAAATAAAGCCTGCAACCATGCAAGAGAAAGCTAGAAAAAAAAATTATGTGTGAATCCTCAGTGTTTTTTCTAGATATCTTGTTTCTTTATGCGAATTGAATTATTTGAATCCTTTTGTAATGTGAAATTCTGCCTCGCTTCTGAAAGGTAGGAAGCATGAGGTTGTTCAACCCCTAAAGGGCTTCTACTATCAACTGCCATATCTCTCTCACGATATCATTATTGTAAGGAAGTAGTGGTGATGTTAAAACTACGATCCTGTTGAGACAATAAGTAACAGTGAGCCTAACCTCTTCACAAGGATGCTCCCAGAGCTTGGGTTATATTAATGCGAGCATGGATGTCTTGAGACCCCAACTGAGTTTCTTCCATTCTGGTTGCCCCACCCTGAACACACATGTATCTAACTCCTCCAAATTATGAAGGTCTATGTCTAAATTTGTTTGTTACAATTCAGATCCAAGTGTGAAGAGCTTAGCCCCTCTTCCTTTGCCCTTCCTTCAGTTCCCATGGATGCTTTGACTGCACCATGACATGGACCCTTTTCGAGAATGGTGTGCTTCTTTGACCACAATTTTGGTCTAAGTAAGTATTGGTGTGTAAAGGACCATATATTCTGACTAGTTCATCAAGAAGTTTCTGGGTGTTTTCCAAGGTCTCTTCAAGACAATCCATCTTCTCTCATACCAAAGGAAACATCGTAGAGAGATTATGTCAATCATGCCTACCAAAATATTAAGTTTACAAAATTGACCCAAATGTACTATAACCATAGACTTTAAAATGATTTTCCCTTCACTTTTTTATTTAAAAGAAAAGAAAATAATCCTTATGTCTCCAAATAATTATTCATCCCAAAAGGAATAAAATCCTTATGTCTCCAAACTCCAATAAAATCTATATTCCAAATATAAGAAAATCATATAAGTAATATCCAAAAACAATTTTATTCTCCCTAATGTAGATCACACAAATTATTAAATTATTGTCCAAAACCACTGTAAATATCCCTCTTAGACTAGTGGTATTCATGAAGTAATCGGTGATCCCCTGCTAGATTCCACAGCGACAAAGAAACACTCATGCTTAAACCCGACAAACCCAAGGTCTCTAGAGATTGATTCCTTATTGCATAGTTCTTTGGACTCATCACAAACACTTGAATTTATGGTGATCCATGCTCACTCTAAGAAATATGGCTTCCTCAACCCAACTCTTAGCTTTGTTATATGGCTGCTTCACACCTTCTATATGAAGGTATATAATTGGCTGACAACGTATATGTTAAATTTAGGCAACAATGGTATGTTCTATGCTTTAGAGAAATTTTACCGCAATTTATAAATTAGCCCAATATCAATATCCAGTTTAGCAATCACGTCAACATGATAATAAAATGTAGATAGAACATAAACCTAAATAGTAGAAGACAAGCCAAGGCAAGAGGACACAAGATATGGCACCAGCCACGGACAAAACCCAATGTGGGAAAACCCTTGATCAATTCTTCTTATAGTCTTCAATAGTTCAGCAGAGAGAGATAGTACAATTTACAAATTTGATAATTTATAACAGCAGCAAAAGAGCCCTAACCAGAAAAGTCAATGCTAGTCAATAGGAAGATTTGACCATCAGAAAATCGGTCAACTTCAGTCAACTTCAGCCTCCAAATAGCAAGATAAAACAACCCTCAAAATAGTTAAATTCATCCCAGTTAAAGTCTGGTCAAACATCCCACCTGTGGTCAGCCCTAGCTGTAGTCAATGCTGGTCAACAGTTAACATTTAGCCTTGATTTCTGTTCCCAGAAATGCAGCCTGCCCAAACTGTCCATAAATTTGGTCTCTTGAAATTTCGCTCTCCTGAAATTTCGGACATGTGGAGAGAGAGAGGCCCAGAAATCCGTACCCAATCAATGAGGAGAGAGAGAGAGAGAAGTGTGAAGATGAGTGTGTCCAAATGAGGCTAATACATCATGTATTTATAGAAAACATTGAGGATGAATAGACGTGACTATTGGGATTCTAAGCCTACATAAGTTTGCTAGCTGACCTTGACAATTTGTCCATAATCAAAATAAATTCATAACTTCATTTGTACATGTCAAAATTTGATGATCTTTAGATCAGTCCTACACCTCTCTAAGAGAGGGATCCATGAAAAATATCAATTGTTGTAAATAAGATAACCCATGTGCATTTTGGCCCTAGTTTCAAATTTTAACACTCCCTCTCAACTAAGGAGAACTCCATCTACTAATCCATCTACCAATCTGTACTATCTCTACCATCAATGCATTTTTCTTCTCTACTGAACTATGAATAACAAGAAGTGATCGAGAATGTATCATACCATTATTTACTGACCCAAAGTCAGTCCCAAATAAAAGAGGGTGTCTCATACCACTCTTACTGACCCGAAGTCTCTTCCAATCAAAGGAGAGCATGTCATACCACTCTTACTGACCCAAAGTCAGTTCAAATCAAAAGAGTGTGTGTCATACCACTCTTACTGACCCGAGTCAGTTCCCATTGATCTCATATCAATATCGATCATCCTAGCATAGGGAGTATAGTAGTACACGATGTGTTCATTGGTAGTACTATGGTCCCTGTCCTCATTTCCCTACTCATTGACCAGATGAGAGGTACTTCTCATGAGTCCCAAACTACATGGGTAGGATGTCTCAGCAAGAGAATGATGAAACTCTCATCCTACCTACATGTCACCAAGGGGTCTCGTAGGGGAAGGTTGAAACACTCACCCAATGTATGATCATCACTCCAAGAAGTACCCTAAGCCCCCCAGAGATCTCAGAGCTCAATTTCCATCTCATACTGGACCCTCATAAGATGGTATTCCACTACTCAAAGTCATTCTCGGAAGGCCAAGAACTTGAACTTCCCTAGGGGCTTTGTCAGAATATTGGCGGCCTTCTCATCAATCCCAATGTGATGGAGCCTTATTTCTCCTTGTTGTACCATATCCCGGATAAAGTGGTACCTGATATCTATATACTTGGAGAAATCATGAAACATGAGACTCTCTAATAATCAGATCCCACTCTGGTTGTCACAGAGGATCACAATGGTATCTAGCACATGTCCAAATAACTCACTGAAGAGATTCCTCAACCAGACAACTTCGCAACAGGCCATACTAGTAGATATGTATTCGACCTCGGTGGTGCTCAAGGAAACCGATTTCTGCTTCCATCTCATCCCGGATATCGAGGCAGAATCTAAAGAAAAAAATTATCCAGAAGTGCTCTTGAAATCCATCACACTGCTAGCCCAATTAACATTAGAATAACCATGCATCCTCACATTTCTGGTAGTGTATCTTAGTCCATGAGTGCTTTTTCCTCGAAGATATCTTAGAATATTCTTGGCACCAATCCAATGTATATGATAAGGCTCAACCATATACTGGCTCAATGTTTTAACTACAAAACATATGTCCGAACAGGAGTTCACCAAGAACATCAGTGCTCCTATGAGTTGATGATACTCAGAAGAATTTCTCAATTCAGGTCCAACAACAATACTACATAACTTCTTAAAGTTAAGTTCCATTGGAGTAGTCACAGGCTTGCAGTCCACCATCCCAAATCTTTCCAATATCTTCAAAACATATTTTCCTTGAGAGAGGAAAATTTCACCTCGCTTTTTCCAAACCTCCATCCCTAGGAAATATCTCATCGAACATAGGTCCTTCATCTCAAATTCATAAACCAACTCCCTCTTACATTTGTGAATGAGAGGGTCTACACTTCCATCAGCTCCATGATTGATTTTGTAGAGCCACTTAGAGGTGACAACTGATTTGTCCTAGGGTCTAGGGACCACATCCCACACATCATTCTTCATAATTGACTCATATTATTCATTCATAGTATCCTTCCATACTTGATACTTTATGGCTTCTTTGAATGATGAAGGCTAATTTTGAATGATAGTGCTCATGGCGATCAAATATCCTTGATACCTGTTCGAAATTTTTGCTTTCATGGAAAGTCCTCCTAGGTGTGATGTGTCTCTTGGCATCTTTGAGAGTCTCCCTAAGACATTAGGGTTTCCTCTTGGAGGAGGAAGGCTCATCAGGAGGAGGATCTATAGGATCCATAGGTTCATCAACATCAAACATAGTTTTGTCCTCTTTTTCACCCTGATTTCCGGTGTCACCTTCTTTGTCCTTCCTTAGGATAGGAAGGTTCCTGATCTTCCTGAGGACCATATCTTCATCGAAGGTGACATCATGACTTATCTCAACTTCATTTTGATCAGCCACATAAATTCTATATCCCTTATAATTTTCACTATATCTCACAAAGATTCCTTTCTTCCTAGATGCACCCAATTTTCTTCTTTTCTCTTTTAGCACATGAAAATATATGGGACTCCAAAAATTCTAAAATGAGAGACATCGAGATTCTTAACAATGAACATTTCTTCAGGAGTCTAGGAGTCCAATACTTGATGAGGGCATCGGTTTTGAACATACACGATGGTATTTGCAGCTTCAATGCATAGGAACTTCGGAAGGCCTTGATCATGAAGCATGGCATGAACTGCTTCTACAACTAAGTGATTCTTCCTTTCCACACCATTATGCTCAGGAGTGTATGGTGTTGTAGTCTCCATCTTAATGCTAGCTTCTCTACAATAATCTTGAAATTCATTGGATTCATACTCAATGTTGCCTTGAGGGGGCCTGACCCAATTTCAACATTAGTTAGCCAAACAAATCCCTACATTACTATCCCTTTTGGCATCAGCCCGCGAAGTGCAGATTGAAGTCTCACTTGAAGCAGTATGGGGGGATGTTGGAACTAGGTTTCTGCACCTTTGAGATGGTTGTGATGTCATTTTATTCTGGCTATACCTACCTTCACGCAAGTTGCTTAGCTCTCTAGTCCACCCTTTAGTAGCTTCGCAAAAGGGTACAATTGGCTTTCGAATAGCCCTAACCTGTGGTTTAGGGACTTTTGCGCTGCTAGGGAAGTGAATTGTGATATCCCTTGAACTAGGCTAAGTGTCTTACTTATCTTATTAACCGATATTAGTTAGCTTCGCGTAAACATATGTTCTTACTTGCATTTACATAGCCAATATATTTACATATATTCGCGCATCATATAAGCATTATAAGTGAAATTCATACCCAACATAACAAGATGCATAAAAAGGAAATAAAGACGCAGAAATTATAGAATCCTTCTCTTTATTGATAATTTCGGACAATTACAGACTTGATCCACCCTGGGCACTCAGCTGTAGGGGTTCGTGCACTCAGCTGCTGACTTCTAAGCCTTTGGGCTCTCAACTGCAGAGCCTTAACCTACGCTACGACCCAAACTTAGACTTCTACCTCAGAGCTATCTCTCATACATGTCGATGATTCAAATCTTGATTAATCTAACTAATTAGAGCTTAGCTCTATTTATACAATCCCATGGTCTATGGACCATGGGTAGATATTTTACAGCCAACATTATATTTACAAAATAAGGGTGGACAATCCTATGACTCTTTAACATCTATGCGCTTCGTGACCACAAAATGGGGAGTCTTTACACTTGGATTACAAAATTTGACCAAAATATGGGCTTTTAGCCCCAAAACTGCCCTTGGGGGATCCTGCGCCCAATAAACCCCCAACACGAACATTGTGACTCACCCTCGAGTCATTCTGTAGGTATGAAGATCTTAGCATGAAGACCTCCCAGCTCCATTTGGATCACTACAACTTTGGCAGTGCATTGAGCGACTGCCTGCTGGACTTCTTCCACTCGTTGTTCGGTGACTGCCACTGAGTTACTACCCTGAATCTTACGCTGAGTTGCCTATAGTGTCGTGAGCTTTCCTTCAATGGAATTTGTGATTGCATATGCCTCATCTATCCATGGTTGTAGGCATGCTTTTAAGACCACTTCTTTGTGCCGAGTAGCATCCACTTGTTCCTTAAGCGCCTTGGCCTCTTACATCTGTGCAAGCCTCTGTGTAAGGGAAACCATCTGCGCGGTCCCTTTGACCTCGTCATATCTTTTTTTCAGCTCACGCGCCTCTGTCTCCAAGCAGTCTACATTCGGGTCCTCCTGCAAGGTGATCAAGATCTCGAATGCTTGTCCATAAGTTGCGTGAAATCTGCTACTGCACTGTTTACTGCCGCTATTATTGTTGTAACAGCAGTGGTATGTTGTTCCCTGACTTCCAGTGGAGTTGAAGGTTGAGCCCTCAACTGCAAGTCTGCGATCTACAGGTTCAGCTCCAGCTGAACCTTGGCCATCTCTGTTCGAGCGCCGCACACCTCTATGGCCAACTTACGAATGCACGCCTCAACTGGTTCTTCTTCCTAAATGTCCAACTCCGAGACCATTCAACAGACTTCCTCCACTACCTACATGATTTGCTTGTTCTGTTCTACTACCTCATTGTTCTACAAGCCCAACTACTCGATGTTGATGTGCTGCTCACTCACGACTTGCAAAGCGCAACTCTCCCAGGCCCTAAGTTCCATGGTGACTCCATCTTATAAGAGGTAGAGCGTCTCTCGGGGGAGCGTGACCATATTGAATCCCGCACCTTTCAAACTGCTAACCGTGGGCCTATCAGCCTCATTTTCTATAGTGAGTGCCCCATTAGGTAGCAATACTGCGTTGCTCACCCTTGTGCGCAAGATCTCCTTAGCAACTGAAGTGTCGATTGCAAGGTTGGTGGACACTATGCCAACCTGTGGAGTGCGAACCTACAACTCCTATAGTTCTATTTAGAGAGCCCCAAATACCAACTATTGTTGTTCTTCGAACTGTTGGAGGGCCTCCGCGGTGAAATCCCTCACCATTTCTTCAATATTATGCAAATCCCCCTCAATGAGGGTGATTGGGTCAAAGGACGTCTTTGACACCTTGGTTTTCTTTCGTGGCACTGCCTTCTCTTGCGGGTGCTAATGCTTGAGTTTGGTGGATGTTGTCTTTGGGTCCGCACCACCTTGTTCTGTTGGCTCCTTTGTTTTTGCTCCAGTTTCGGGAAAAGGTGACTTCTATCCTTCGTGCTCTTCTCCTCCCATCTTTTGCTATTCGGCTAATTTCGCAATGTCACACACTGCTTGGATCTTAGCCTCTACTTCCTCCTTTCTGCGCTTCTCAGCCAGCTATGCCATTCGGAGTTTTATTTCTTCCTTCTTACGATATGCGGCAGACTTGTCTATTTCCACCGTGGAGCCTGCTGGAGTGTGCAACTCTCACGGCCAAGACTCGAGGACTGCAAAGATAACGTCATCAGTTGCCAGATATGGTAAGTTATGCCATGTCTTTGTAGGGCCCTTCCATGCCATGATAAAGACATGGTGGAAACCTGCTTTGAACTCTACAAAGCTTTGCAAACTAGCGTATGTTGTGGGCGACAATAGCGGCTTGTGATTGATCCCCATTTGGATACTCATCTTCATTAAGACCCAAAATATCTTGCTTTCTTTTATGCACTACATGTCCTTGGTCGCCCACAACAAAGCATACTTCACTACCTCTTAAAGGTCCGACACAACCAAAGGGAATAGTTGTCTTCTTGCAGCTCCCATGCCACCAGTACGATCAGGAGCAAGAGCCACATGTAGTGGAATGTCTTGCCTTGCTCCTTTGCCTCACGACAGTTTGCCAGGAACTCGTCACATAGATAATTCACCCAGTTGAACTCGACTCCTTCAGCACATTGGGCTACTAGTGAAATCACAAGCGTAGGCACCTCATCTACGCAGCACTTCCGCATCACCTTCCTTGCTAATATTTGTGTTGCTACCTTGACTGCAATGTTGTTAATGCTGAAGATGGCATATCCCCTCTCCTTCTTTTCCAACTTGAATTTCTTCTTCATAGCTTCCATGAGGGCCAATTCACCACCTTTTCCTTATGATATATTGGCTGGATCCTCCCCTGAGTAAGGCAGTCATGTGATTCGATGAATCAAGTGGTCTGTGATGGGAATGGGCTCCTCCAACCATAAACACCCATCATGCACCAAGCAGAGAAGTTGCCTGATGACGAAGACAGTCACTGGGGTGCGGTGGTAATGAGGCACCCAGAGTAGGTTGAGAAACTCAGCTTTCTTTACACCCTTGAGCCATGTCCACAGCTCCAATTCAATCGTTCCAGTAGTTGCATCAATCTGTTGGCGCATTAGCTGCTCAATCACTAAATGTGGGAATTTCTCATGATCTGCGAGGTCCCAATCTTCGAAATTTAGCATAGGAACCCATCCTAAGTGTGGCACCTCAAAAATAATGTCATCTGGGAGCAGCAGAGTTTGCAGGGAACTCTTGTGCTTGTCTATGTCCTTCGGCACCTTGGCTTTGCCCTTGCACAAAGAAACATATTCAGGTAACCGGGTAATAGGGTCCGCACCCTGGGTTTCAACTTCCATTTCCACGTCCTCCTCATCCGCCAAGATTTCTTCAAATTCTTACTCGTCGGCCTCCATATTAATGGCCTTCCCCTTTTCCTGCAAAGTGGGCTTGGTCCTCTGTTAGTTTCTTGGTGAGACACGCATTGGGATCATAGCCTACTTATCCTTCTTCGGTCTCGGTGTCTTGGTGATTTACGGACTTTAGCTATCACTCCAGCAATTTTTGGGGCTTCTACTACCACAATTTCCTGCACGGCTTCCTTAAGTGTCGACATCATTCTATTTAGGAGGTCCTGTGTTTCCTTCTGAAATCTCTCAAACATTGAACTTGCTCTAAAAGCCTAAAAATTCGTAAGGTCCATACACACTTTATAGCACAACAACTGAACTTTCAAAATGCCAAGTGCTTTTGCTAGATAGCCACCTGTGATTTATAGGGATTTTTGAATTCATATCCGACAATGCCCCCCACATTCGGCTCATTAATGCTAGATTGGTGGCAGATTTTCAAGAATCTAATCCATAAAGTTCGCCTTAAATGCATGTCGCCCACTCCATTTGGCCTCAAACCGACCATCAAATCATGAATAGTGACTTTAACAGTCACTTTTTGGAAGACCTGCACTAGTGCAGCAGTCTTCGCGTTATCGCCGACCCTGTGACAGTTCACTGCTTCGCGCAGTTCTGACATCGCGTAGCTCCCAAACCCGGAAAATTTAGTTTATAGTCCTGTGCCCCCTTTAAGTTGCCTGGAGTGTTAATATTGTGCTTTTGTCACATAGTCAGATGGTCGGGCCACCTATGTATGGCTTCAAGCGACTGCCATTCACCTTTCCTGGGAAGGGTTCTCCATTTAACTTAACTAACTGGACTGCACCACCGTTGGTAATCTCCTTAATAACATAGGGCCCTAACCAGTGCATCCTAAACTTTCCGGGGAATTTATCAAAATTACTATCATACAACAAAACCAGATCGTTTACCTTGAATGTGCACAACCTGATGTGTCGATTGTGCCATGCCTTTGCATGCTGCTTTTGGACCTGCTAATGACATCTAGCCAAAAATCTCTCTTCTTCAAGCTCATCCAACTGCATGAGCCTCTATTCTAGGGCTTCATGATCTGTCATACCTGTGACTGCTGCTATGTGCAGACTAGGCATGATATATTCCATAGGCATTACGGCTTCCACACCATAGACAAGCCTAAAAGGAGTTTGTCCCATAAGTTTCTTGCAAATTGTTCGATAAGCCCATAATACTGCAGGTATGCGTAGGTCCCAATCACTTCGCTGAGCATTGCAAACCTTGGTCAACGTGTTTTCAAGCACTTTATTGAACGCCTCCACTGTCTCGTTAGCCTGTGGGTGATAAGGTGTGCTCTTATGGTGATACACCTGAAACTCCTCCGTTAGTGCGTTGATTGTCTCATTTAGGAAGTGCGTGCCACAATCTCTCATCAAGATCCTTGGACATCCAAATCATGTCAATACATTTTCAAATAGAAACTTCGCGGCGGTTGTGCATGTGCATTCCTTCACTAGTTGCGCTTCTACCCAACGAGTCAAGTACTTCTTCACAGTGATATTGTACCTCGCTCCTGTCTTACCTTGTGGCTGAATGGGTCCTACAAAATCTATCACCCACTTCTCGAAGGGTTGCAACATCATTTGTGGATTCAAAGGCATTTCATCCCTCCGTGATGGCCTGCCTGTTCTTTGACATACATCACATGCCTTAGTTCGTGTAACTGATTCTACCAGCTTTCTATTTCTTCGTCGGAATCCGAAGTGCTAGAACTATCGCACTCCCATGTAATCCATCCATCCACGGTGGGATTCACCCAATCTTGGTCCCGTGTTGTTATCTTATAGATGCAGTCCAGATCATCATCACTCTCATAATTGCAGACTGGTTCCGTATAATGCGATCCTTCAACAGGATCCAAGGGTATTATTATGCATAGTGATTTCTTCTCAAATATCATCTTTCGTTTCTTCAGATTGATTACCCCGTTCATATCAATAGCCCAGTCAATTCCCAGGAATGTAGGGTAGGGATTGCTATCATCTACTATCTTTATTACTTCAAAATCTGCCAGAGCGCTTGCTCCCTCAATAGCCACAATCACCCCCTACAGCCGCCCCATGGGGATGATTTTCTTCTGATTCACCATACTTAGATCAATCAGAGACCATTACAGGACAAATCTCCCCATTTTCTCCCAAGTCTGCTTTGGTAGGACATTCTCATCTAACCCCAGGTCCAAAATGACCTGATCCATTTCATATTCTTTGATCTATACGGTGAGTCTCATCTCCCGTCTCATCCTTGTTTTATGCTTGCTAAACTTTCGCACTACGCCTAGCTTACCTGGTGTGGTTCTAATGCATCCGTTGATGAGTTCTTGTAGACCTTTTATACCCTTACTGTTGCGCAGTAAATTCATAAAGGTTTCCAGGAAATTTGTGGGCATAGAAGGGTCCATCTTCGATTCAGGCTTATCCTTTCTTTTTGAGGTGGAGGCCTTAGCGCAGCTCTTTTTAGCTTCCATGAATGCTTCTCGAGCACTCTCCAAATCAAACTCAGCCTCTTTCGCTGAGGCCTTGTGAACCCATGTACTATCTTCCAGTTGTTTCCCCTTGTCATCTCCCGTCGTGATTACACTCCGGAGCACTATATTTACGTTCAGATCTTCCTCACACGGCTCAGACCTATCATCTACAGGTTCTGAGTTGGGGGAGGCGGTAGCACCCCTTTGTCACATATCCTAGCTATTAGTGTAGGACAATCTTTTGTTTCATGATCAAACGTCGTGCAATACTTGCATGATGGAAGCATTGGATTAGTGAAATCGTAGGCATAGTGCCTTGTTCCTCCGCAATTATAGAAAATCAATTGTCCTTGACCTCTACCAGGTCCTCCTCTGCCTCGGCCTTGTCCGCGCCCCTGAAATCCTGTTTGTGGAATCTCGACATTCTGGTCAAGGGGCCACGTTTCAGCCTTAACCCTGTAGGTGGGAGTTCTATCCATCATCAATTCATAGATCCTGCAAGTACACTCATCATGTCCTACTGACCTACAAAATTTTCAGAACAACTGTTGCGGTGGTTGTACATACTTCTGTAACAAGTGGCTGTTATCTGTGGCATGTTTTCTGGCTACCTGACAAATAGTGCACCATAAAGCAAGCATCATGCTAGGTCCTACTTGAGCTTCTAGCCTTAAAGGCATCGGTCCTCCTCCTGCAAGGTAATTTGCAAGGACCGGGAAATCGTCTTTATCCTGACCCTGACTCTTGCATTTCAAGCACCATAACTCCTCACATACCTCTAGTCGACCCGCCCTGTCCTACTTCAGACTTTACATATCAAGGCGCAAATTCTTCAGCTACTCCTAGATCTATTGGACTCCTAGATTAGGATCTTGCATTAGGGTCTCATGTAGTCTCATGGAAATCTCCAAGGCCTATGCTTGAGTTGTTATCTTGTGCTGCGACAATGCACTCCTTAAGTGTGGTAGTAGTGAAGCCACAAACCACTCACGATGTTGTCGATCTATCAAATTCATTTTGGCTTCGCGAATTATACATTTCAGCCTCTGATCTAGCTCCTAAGGTGTCTCACTTGGTTGCATCATGATCTCTTTGAATCTCATAATCGATTGCGCCTCAGATTTAGGCCTGCTAAATTCCCTATTTAGTGCTACGTGGATGTCTGCTACTCTAGCATTTTGGTTATTGTTAGAGTACTTAATATACCAGGTTAGTGCGTGATCATGTAGAGCACTAACCAATGTCGCCTTCTTTATGTGATAATTTGTAACACCTTGAGCTTCCCATACAACCCTCACAACAAACTAGAATTGGTCTGGGTCATCATTTCCCAAGCCTTTGAACAAAGGAAACTTCACAGTGCTTTCGATACTAAATTGCGGTGGAGGTGGAGGTGGTATGGGTGAAGTTGGAGGCGATGGCAGTGAAGTCGGTGGTGGTGTGGGTGGAGGTGGTATTCGTAGGAATCCTTGTCTTATTAACTAAATAGCGCTTCGTGGAGAGACCTTCGCTATTCCTTCTTCGTCTCTTCGCGGAGGTGAAATCAAGGGGCTATACTCTGGACCATTATTTCCTTCATTCCTTTAAGTTTTTCCGCTTTGCGTAGTCCCAAACATCAAGGTAGCTGCATAATCAGTTTTTCGTACAACATCATTTTAATCCAAGTATTCAAAGATTTTATGTACTTACCTCGCAGTCCTTTGAAAAAGCGTCACTCTGCCTTGCTATAGCTGACTGAGGTGTCGACCGTGAATTCATTCATAAATCCTCCTATGATGCAATCGAGCCAATGATCAATAGTGCGGGCGATCTTATCCTCTGATGCTTCCAACCTTCGCACTAGCTCTGGGGTCCACACAGTAGGACCATCAAGTTTCCACCTTCCTTGGCTATCTGCTAGCTTCGTGATCCACTTGTATAGCTAATTAGGAAAGTATGCGAAAAATATTTTGTGGATCTCCATATACAGGTATTGGTCCAACCACTATTCTTTTAACAGTCGCGAGTTTTTGTTTTCTTGTGCTACGAAATCGTGAATCCTTATGTCCAACGAGCCTTTGATTTCTTTCTTAGTTGGATTCCAATGATATGACATCACACATCTCTTATGCAGTTTATGGTCTCGGCAAGGGAACCATTTGTTCGCTTGAGGGGGCCTAACCTAGGTTCAGCATTAGTTAGCCAAACAAATTCCTACACTACTGGCCTTTTCGACATCATCCTGCAGAGCGCGGACTGAAGTCTCACTTGAAACAATATGGGGGGGATGTTAGAACCAAGTTTTCGCGCAAGTTGCTTAGCTCTCTGTTCCACCTTTTAGTACCTTCACGAAAGGGTACAATTTTCTTTCGCACAGCCCTAACCTTCGATTCAGGGACTTTCGCACTGCTAGGGTAGAGAATTGTGATATCTCCCGAAATAGGCTAAGTGTCTTACTTATCTTATTAACCGATCTTAGTTAGCTTCGTGTAAACAGATGTTCTTACTTTCGTTTACTTAACCAATATATTTACATATATTCACACATCATATAAGCATTATAAGTGAAATTCATACCCAACATAACAAGATGCATAAACAGGAAATAAAGACGCAGAAATTATAGAATCCTTCTCTTTATTGATAATTCTGGACAATTACAGACTCGACCCGCCTTGGGCACTCAGTTGCAGGGGTCTGCCACTCAGCTTCAGACTTCTAAGCCTCTGCGCACTCAGCTACAGAGCCTCAACCTATGCTACGACCCAAACTTAGACTTCTACCTCAGAACTATCTCATATACATGTCGATGCTTCATTGCTTGATTAATCTAACTACTTAGAGCTTAACTCTATTTATACAATACCATGGTCTGCAAACCATGGGTAGATCTTTTATAGCTGACATTACATTTCCAAAAGAAGGGTGGACAACCCTATGACTCTTTAACATCTATGCGCTCCGTGACCACAAAATGCGAAGTCTTTACACTTGGATTAAAAAATTTGACCAAAATATGGGCTTTTAGCCCCAAAACTACCCTTGGGGGATCCTGCACCCAACAATCAGTCCCATTATCAGTCCTCAATATATTGATTTTCTTCTTGGAATTGTTTTTTATCAAGGCTTTGAAGTGTTAGAATGAGGTGAACACTTCATCCTTCTTCTTCAAGAACTAGATCGAGGTTTTGCAAGAATAATTATTTGTAAAGGTAAGATAATATAAGTATCCTCCCAAAGTGTTTACGGGCATCATACCATATATGTCAGAGTGGATCAATTGCAATATATCTATGGTCTTCTTATTAATTGAGGGGAATGGTCCCCTTCTAAGTTTTCCTTCGGCACATCCCGGACATACACCTTCATGCTCTACTTTGAACTCAGGCATACCTATCACCATCTGTCTCAGATCGGATAGGGCCTTATAATGAAGATGGGAAAACCTTCGTTGTCATAGTACAGATTGTAGAGATGTGTCACAAGACATGGCTCCCAATGGACTTCCTCTAACATGATACAAAGTGTCAACCTTGAACCCAAGAGTAAGAGCATCTTTAAAATTTCTTTTCGAAACACATACCTTTCCACTGATGAATGCCACCTTGAATCCTTTGTCTTCCATGACTGAAATGGACACCAGGTTCTTCTTGAGATCATGTACATATAGTACTTCTTGCAAATGAATAGTGTTACCTTGATTCAATTGAAGGGTAACATTCCCTACTCCCTTCATGGGATATGTGGCATCGTCTCCAAGGATGATCTCCAAGTTTGTATCCTTTTCTATCAGATTAGAGAGGGATTCCTTGTATCTGATGAAGTGCCTTGAGGCACCACTATTAGTCAGCAAATTTCCCAAAGTGTCTCGAGGGAGAGGCAATGGAGAGGGTCGATAATACTCTTTTTTATTACTGTTAATAACATTTTATTATTCATACCTAGAGTTCCTTGATTTATTGGAGGGTCGACCATTTCCTTGATGCCCCGTATTCCTTTTTCCTTTTCCATTGGACCTTCCATTCCTTTGATCGTTGTTGTTGAAGTTGCCCATGGAATGATTGTGATCATCATCATGCGATGTGTCCCTTCTATTTGGACACTCCCTTTCATAGTGACCAAACGTATTGCAAACAAAGAACCTACACTTCCTTCCTCCCTTAGATCCAAGATTTCTATGGAAATGACATTTAGACCCTACATTATTTCTCCTTTTGGCATGAGCGGAGAATGCAGTGGGGTTGCTTCTATTAGAAGGCATTTCTTGCTCCACCATTATTGTTTCTTCTTGAATGCATCTCAACATCAATTCTTCAAACTCTGGAATTCGATCATTGTTGAGGACGTTGGCTCTAAATATATACCACTCAGGTGGGAGTCCTCCAAGGGTGGTGAGAGTAAGCTCCCTGTCAGGAATGACTTCTCTAATCGAGAGTAGATCATTCTTGATCTCAGTAATCCTCAAGAAATATGATTGAATATCCTCGTCCTTGCCCTTCTTAATATCCTTCAACTTATTCTTGAGAAATATAATTTGATTAACATTACTAACTTTGAACATGCCGACCAACCTGTCGTAGATCTCCTTGGAGGTCTTCAATTCGGAGATGTAGGCCACTAGATGCTTTTCAATGGAATCCCTAATAATCTTCTTTTCTTTGACTTCAACCATATTGTACTTAGTCTTCGTAGCATCTAGTTCATTTGAAGGAGGTTCAGAGATTTTACCCTATACATAATCCATCACTTCTTTTTCTTCCAAGGTCAAATCAAGAGATAACTTCCATCCATGATAGTCAAATTTATCATGTAGCTTGTCTTCTGCTGGGAAGTAAGATGACGAACCCATTGAACCTTTTTCCATTGTCCCACTGTCTTTGGTGATTTCTCTTTCACTCTCGCTTGGGCTTTGTCTTCACCTCACCTTTGATACCATGTTAATTTTAGGAAACAATGGTATGTTATATGTTTTAGAGAAATTTTACTTCAATATCTTAACTAGCCCAATATCAATATCTAGTTTAGCAATAAAATGAACATGATAGTAAAATCCAGATACAGCATAAACATAAACAATAGAAGAAAAGCCAAGACAAGAGGACAGAAGATATGGCACCAGCCAGGGACAAACCCCAATGTGGGGAAACCCTTGATCAATTATTCTTATAGTCTTAAATATTTTAGTAGAGATAAATAATACAATTTACAAATCTGATAATTTATAATAGCAACAAAAAAGCCCTAACCAGAAAAGTCAACGCTGATAAACAAAGAAGATTTGACCCTAAACAAATCGGTCAACTTCAGTCAAATTGGTCGTCTAAACAACAATATAAAACAACCATCAAAAAAGTCAAATTCATCCCAATCAAAGTCTGGTCAAACATCCCACCTGCAGTCAGCCCTAACTGTAGTCAACATTGGTCAATAATCAAAGTTTAGCCTTAATTTATGTGTCTAGAAATGCAGCCTTCCGAAACAGAGATATCCCTCATGAAAACACAGTCAAAGGAGGTCAACACATGCTGGTCAATGCTTGGTCAAATTGTCCAGAAATTTGGTCTCCTGAAATTTTGGCATCCTGAAATATAGCTCTCCTGAAATTTCAGACGTGTGGAGAGAGAGAGAGGCCCAAAAATCTATACCCAATCAATGAGGAGAGAGAGAGAGAGGTGTAGGAGAGAGAGAGAGGTGTGAAGATGAGTTTGTCCAAATGACGCTAAGACATCATGTATTTATAGCAAACATTGATGATGAATAGATGTGACTATTGGGCTTCTGAGCCTACATAAATTTGTTAGTCTACCTTGACAATATGTCCATAATCAAAATAAATTCATAACTTCATTTGTACATGTCAGAATGAGATATCTTTAGATCAATCCTACACCTCTAAGAGAGAGAAATCCAAAATAAATATCAGCGATAATGCATCTGGAGTTTGGCCCTAGTTGCCAATTTTAACAGTATAACCTGCAACCTTAACAGAGAGATATCAAAATTCGCTTGGACCTCCTACGTGGCATGTCGTCCTTTGACCCCTACAACCATGATCACAATGATTTATGACATCTGTCAGATTTTCATACTTCTTGTTGACCACTCATTCCTATCATTTATTTAAATCACTCGACCATAACCTTTGACGTTGAATTGAGATTTTGACATCCTTTTGATTATGCAGTTGTTCTATTGCATTTAATTAGAAGAAACATGATAATTCAGAGCACATCCTAATCATCCTAATTGGATGGCTCATATAAATTATAAAATGAAGGAATGATCTGCTGCAATAATTTCTCATTCTCGTTATGCGGCTGTTGGGTAAGAGATGCGGGCCTTCTGGACATATTAATCAAACAACAAAATGGTCGAGCTTAGAAGTCTCGCTAATCATCGCTTTCCCTCAAAAATGAAACAATGTCCCTTCTACAAGGTTATGTTCCCTTTGATACTAGTGTGTTGATCGAATGGCACATGGTCTTCACTGCTCCTATGAAAATGGCCTTGTCCAATCTCTGTGCACTTGGTTGTTCGACCCTTCCGCCCTGTGCATTGACTGTATGGTACCCCAAATGCTAACTCAATATCAGATCTGCTAATGATCACTAATGTGATGGCCGCCAACATAGAATTTCACATGGTCTCTTTGCCCTTCGACAGGTAGAATCTTCCTTCAATTGATCTAAGCCCCTGAACTTGGCTGTGGATGTGGCAGACCTGCCGTCACTTACCTTTTTCGCAAAATTGTTGGAAATATTAATCCCAACCACTACGTTAAACACCCTAACAACAGCCATACTTATTATAAGTAAGGACTAAATCCAGGACTAAAGCAAACCATTCCTCAACACAACAAAAAATATAAGGAATTTAATGTATTTTGGTAATTAGATATGGGAAAGCATTCATTCCGCGACTATTTCCCACACTCCACAAACACTTGTGCGATTTTGATCACACTCAAAAACAACAATGTATTAATTATTTTCTCTGTCATGCATTAATGTAAAATTGTATGTTGAGATAAAGAAGCATGTAAAAGTCATCTTTTGTGAGTAAGAGAGAAAAAAGAGCGAGAGTCTCTGAGGACAAAAGTGTGGAGCAAATTTTGGTGGGCGCGTGAAAACAACAACTACGTTGTTTTATTGTGTTATTCCGTGTGAAGTGAAAATCTCTGTAAACCTTGTTTTTACTTGGTGAATGAGTAGCAGTCTCATATGAATGTATTTCTCATGAATTAGAAGTTAATCCTAAGTTTTATTGTTGCTCCAAGCTTACTTTATTTTACTGTGTCATTTGCCATGAGTGGATACTGTGTTTTATTAAGTCTTTGTAATAGTTGCGCGAAATCAAGTTGCACGAAATCAGCTTCGCGAATGTCATAGAGCTGCGCGAAATCATATTTGCAAAAGTCATAGAGCTGCACAAAATCAGCTTCGCAAAAGTCACACCCCTCTGCCTCTCCATGTAAATAATTTTTCAACATGGTATCAGAGCGGGTTAAACTCTGTTAGTGTAAAAACAAGTGTTTTTACTAGCAGTTAAAATTGTTTTGAGGGTAGATTGTTTTTAGCATATTTACCAGCAGGAAGAATTTTATTTTATTTTTTTATTTTTTATTTTTTATGCTCAGAAATGGAAACATCAAGCACAAGCTTGACTAATCCTCAAATACCTTAGTTTAATGGCAAAAATTATGACTATTGGGCTATTACAATGAAGGTCCTGTTTTCTTCTCAAGACATTTGGGATTTGGTGGAGAATGGTTTTCAAGAACCAGCAGATGCAGCAACATACAATGCCTTATCTCAAGCAGAAAGAGATTTGTTAAGGGATAATAGGAAGAAGGATTCAAAAGCCTTGTTATATATTTTCCAAGTAGTTCATGAAAGTATTTTCCCAAGGGTTGCAGCAGCAATGAAGTCCAAGCAAGCATGGGACACCCTCTAGATAGCCTACCAAGGCATGGCAAAAGTCAAGACAACAAAGCGGAAAATGTTGAGAAGAGACTTTGAAACACTTTTTATGAAAGAGTCTGAGAATGTAGACTCATTTTTTACACATGTAAGTGGGTTGGTTAGAATCAGGTCTCATGGTGAGACACTTGGGGAAAGAAGAAGTAAGGTTTAATGCTATTGTTGTGGCCATAGAAGAGACAAAGGATCTCTCACAGTTCTTAGTGGATGAGCTTAATGCATCACTGATTTCTCATGAACATAGACTAAATAGAGAAACAAGCTCCTCATTGGAGTATGCCTTCAAGACACAAGTATCATTTGGTCAAGGTCGAGGTAGAGGAAGATCATATGCTAGAGGAATAGGAAGAAGCCCACATAGAGGTGGAACAGGTAGCCCTTCAAGCTCAGGTGGAAGAGGCAGCAATCAACATCCAAGTCAAGGCTCAAGCCAAAATCAAGCACAAGTTCAGAGATATGATAAATCTCAAGTTCAATGTCATTACTATAAGAAGTATCGTCATTATGTAAATGAATGTAGAAAAAAGCAATAGACATTAGTAACAAACCAAGTGTAAATTTCACAAATGAAAATCAGAACCATGATAGCATGTTTTTAGCTTGTAATGTAGCACAAGAAAAATAGAGTGATATATGGTATCTAGATGTAGGGTGTAGCAACCACATGTGAGGAAACATAGAAATGTTTCCCATATAGATGAAAGTGTGAAATCTGAAGTGACATTTGTTGGCTTATATGGGCTTGACCTGGGTTCGGAAGAATTATTTAGCGAAACAAATCCCGCAGCTACAAGCCCTTTCGGCAACAGCCCGCGAAGTGCAGACTGAGGTCTCACCCGAGGTAGTAGGGGAGGGTGCTGGAACCAGGTTTTCGCACCCTGGGGATGTCTTGGATGTGGTTTGGGGTTCGCGTGTTGTTCTGCAGCCTCATGCTATGCTAGATTCGCGTAGATCAAAATACCCTTATCGCGTTTATTATAGATTGAATCACTTATTATTGGTTTGATCTAGTTAAAATAGTCTTTAAGCAAACATTTATTACTTTTGGTTACTTCGTGCATCAAGATTAATCTAGCTCACATGAATTCAACCGTAGCAAGTGCAGAAATCATAACAGTTCATTTATCATAAAAGAGTAAAGTCGCAACCAGCACAAAATTTAGAAGAACTTATCTTTATTATTAATCTTCCACCATACATCCAGATCCACCCTGTGCGCTCAGCTGCAGGGGTTTGCGCAAACAGCTACAGAATTTCTAGGCCTCTGCACACACAGCTGCAAAGCCTCTACCTTCTACCCTACTCCCTTGACTCGGACTTACGACTGCTCTCCGACTATTCACCCTTTACATCATAGAAACTGAACTACGTTTCCCTCATAGAGCCTCACTCTATTTATACTTTCCCTTGGCCCATGATCCGACTATAGGCCAACTCTATTACTATTTCTTTACAATATTTTCGGGCAGAATACCCTTTGACTTAACCTCCTATAGATTTTGCTCCGAGCTTTCCGCAGAGTCTTTTTCCCTAATATTACCCAAAATTCTGAGTTTCGCACCCCATACTCGTTCTGCAGGGCTTTTGCTACCCAACAGTCCCCCAACACAATCATCGTGACTTGTCCCGAGTCACTGAGCTAGTGCGTCCATCTTTGTGCAGAGATCAGTCAACAACTTCCGAGCATCACAGGTACTGGCAGCAAATTATTTCGTCATGCGCTGCATCCGTTCCACCTGTGGTACCAATATTTCTGCCCCTATCTTGGCTGTCTCCATCCTAGCACATTCAACCTTCATGTGTGCTACCTTATGCTCTATGGTGGTTGAAACTGCAAATCCCTCGTCCAACCATGGCTGGATCCAAGCTTCACCATGGATTCCTTCTATATCGCGGCTTCTACTTGGATTTTCATGTCTTGCACCTCCCTCATCTTAGCCAATTGTTGCGGGATAACAACGGTCTATGCGGTTCCCCGGAGCTAATCGTAGGCGAGCTGAAGTTCCCGGGCCTTTGCGTCCACCTTGCAAAGTGTGGGATCTTCCTGAAGTACAATGAGCATATTAATAGACTAAGTTAACAACTCGGTACATTCTTCAAGTGACCACGCAAGAGCGCCCCATATCAATAATTTTCTTGTGTTGTACTACGACCTCTAGGGGCATTGGTTGTAGGACTTGCAATTTCAACTCGACGATCTGCGCGATGAGTTCGAGTTGCAGCTTTGCAACCTCCTCTTTTGTCCTTCGAAACTTTGTAGCCAACGTATGAATCTGTGCTTCAACATGCAAGTCCCTTGTAATATCTAATGCCTGAGCACTCAAACAGGCGTCGACTACTACATTTTCCATTCGCTGTTTTTGTGTGACTACTTCATCGCGTTGGAGCCATAGCTGTTCAATATTAATTATCTACTCTTGGAGTATCTAGTCGACGCGGCCAGCACTTGCGCGAAATTCGATTGTGATGCTTTTGTGGGGTTGTTGCAAACTATTGCGTGGGAGTGCAGCCATGTTCAGTCCCAATCTAGTAAGGCGTTCTAGTATTGTTTGTTCTTCTGATTGGTTGGTGACCAACGTGCTTGCCGAGATCGGAGTAGACTGAGCAACTTGGGCTCTAAGCAATGGTATTGTAGCTATCATGTTGGAGGCTTCTGTAGAATCGCTAGGCCCTACCTGTGCAATTCTTGATCCCAATTCACGTAATTGTGTCCGAAGCTCCCCCAACACAATGTGCTACTCGGACATAGCCTCATCGACTGCCTCCTTAGTAGCTTCGTGAACGATGTTTTCGATGTCATTTAGAATGCCCTTCGTTAGGGTGGTAACTTCACTATCGGTATTAGATGATTTTTCTTTCTTTCATTCCTTCAGTCACTCTGGTGTGGCTGAGTGCTTTAGTGGGGTACCTGTAGTAGTGGACGACATATCCATTGCGGCCGGCTGAGCAGTTTCCTTCTGATTGCCTTTGTCCATTGCGGATGTCTACACGTTTGGTATTGGTTTTCCCATTGCTGTGAGTTTCGCCTATCACACTGCCTTAACCTCTGCAATGTACTATTCATTCATATTTTGTTGTGCGGCATGCTTGGCTGCCTCTTTTTGCTTCTGAATAACGGCCTCATCTCGTTCCACTACCATGGGTCCTCACCTAGCCATCGATCAAGCCTTGACAATCTTGTGAACAACATCATTAGTGACAATGAACTAGAGAGGGGTCCATGTCTAGGCTGGGTCCTTCCACGCCCGAATGTAGACATGATGCATATCTGCTTTGAATTCCGCAATGTGCTTCATACTCTCATAAACTTCATTTGTTGAGTGTGGTAACGTATTGATCCACTGACGCACAGTCGTGTCCATTAATACCCAAGATTGCATCCTTGGTCACCCAGAGGGACACATATTGTGCGGCTTTCGACCATTCTGGGGTTAAAACAGGAAACTAGCTGTCTTCAGGCAACTCAGTAGCGACCAACATGAGGGGTAGTAACAGCGACGCATAATAGAATGGTTTTCCTTCTTCCTAGACTTCATGACAATTGGCTAGAAATTATTCACAAAGAAACTGTGACCAATTGAATCGGACATTAGTGGCACATTCTTTAGCCAGTGGAATAACTACAGCGGAGCCTTAGAGCTCCGACATTTCCTCATTACTTTTCCTGCCAGTAATTGAGTGGCCACTCGGACTGCGTTGTTGGAGATACTGTCAATGATGTACCTTTGCGTTCCCTTGGCGAGCTTATACATCTTCTTTAGTCATTCTATCATTCCCACATCATTACTTTTGGTCGTAATTTCCCGAGGGTTCCGTCTAGCGCAGGGTAGATGTGAGACCCGGTGAACAAGTTCTGTTGTCATACAGACGGGTTTACCGACCCATAGTGTATCTTCGTGCACTAAACAGAGCAACTGCTTGATGACTATCATGGTAATAGGGGCTGGAGAAAGTGCGGAATTGCCAGGAGACAAAGTAATCTAGCTTCATCCACCTTTTGCAGCCACTCCTTTGGATATAGAGTGGTCACCATGCCTTCTATCGTATGGTCGATTAAGGCATCCATCGCTAGATGGGGAAATTTTGTTCAATCTGCAAGGTCGCAATCATCGAATTTCATCATGGCGACATAGCCAACCACCGAATTTTCTACTGGGACATCTTTCGGGAGAGAGGGGGTAGTGATTACACTGTTGAATTCGTCCAGGTTTGTGGGTACCTTGTTCATCCCCTTACTTGGAGGCATATACTTGGGTCATCGCACTGACTGTACAGGGTCTTCCTCGGAGATGTCCTCTTCAATCCTCATGGGAGACTCTTTTGTTTCTTCCTTGCTATCGATGATAACAATTTTACCTTTTTCCTTCATTGTGGACTTGCCAACCTGCAGGTGTCATGGCGACCGCCGAACTGATTCTGGGAGTGGAGGTTTCTTCTTGGTCTTCAATGTATGTGGGGATTTACAGTGTTCTACTTCTAGTGGTGACTCTGGCTGTGGACTATCGGCGGTAGGCCTTTGAGCTTTCAAGATGACATCTTTGTATTGTTGTGGCCCATATAAGCCAACAAATCCCACAGCTACCAGCCCTTTCGGCAACAGCCCGTGAAGCGCGGACTAAGGTCTCACCCGAGGTAGCAGGGGAGGGTGCTGGAACCAGGTTTTCGTACCTTGGGGATGTCTTGGATGTGGATTGGGGCTCGCACATTGTTCTGCAGCTTAGTGCTATGCTAGATCTACGCAGATCAAAATACCCTTATCATGTTTATTACAGATTGAATCACTTATTACTGGTTTGATCTAGTTAAAACGGTCTTTAAGCAAACATTTATTACTTTTGATTACTTTGCGCATCAAGATTAATCCAGTTCACATGAATTCAACCTTAGCAAGTGTAGAAACCATAACAGTTCATTTATCATAAAAGAGTAAAGTCGCAACCAACACAGAATTTAGAAGAAACTTATCTTTATTATCAATCTTCCACCATACATCCAGATCCAACCTACGCACTTAGCTGCAGGGGTCCGCGCACACAGCTACAGACTTTCTAGGCCTCTGCGCACATAGTTGCAGAGTCTCTACCTTCTACCCTACTCCCTTGACTCGCACTTACCAGTGCTCTCCAACTATTCACCCATTACATCATAGAATCAAAAATCCAAAATTGAACTGCCTTTCTCTCATAGAGAATCGCTCTATTTATACTTTCCCTTGGCCCGCGATCCCACCATGAGCTGACTCTATTACTATTTCTTTACAATATTTTCGGGCGGACTACCCTTTGACTCAACCTCCTATAGCTCATTCTCTGTACTTTCCGCGAAGTCTTTTTCCCTAATATTACCCAAAATTCCAGGCTTCGCACCCCGTACTCGTTCCGTGGGGCTTTCGCTACCCAACAACATTAGCGACTGATAGCAAAGTCTCTGCCACGGGAAAAGGTAGAGTTAATATCCTTACAAAGAAGGGGGACAATAAGTACATATCAGATGTTTACTTTGTCCCCAGTCTAAACCATAGCCTCATAATCTTTGGACAACTCATGCAAAAGGGCTACAATGTCTTCTTCAAAAATGATGTGTGCACAATTTTGGATAGGCTTCCAAGCAGACAACTGATTGCAAAGGTTCAGATGATAAACAATAGAATGTTTCCCCTAAAATTAAAATCAGATTTGCAGAAAGAAGGTGCACAAGCACAACTCTTAATGAACTCACAAGAGAATGGAAGAAAAGAGGCAGTTGTCACACAAGTAAACTTTCAAATAGAGGTAAGAGATGAAAACTGGTTATGGCATTTGAGATTTTATCATGTCAACTTTGGAGGTTTGAATTTGCTGCAGAAGAAAGGTATGGTGAAGTGACTACCACTCATAGAAAAATTGGACAACTTATGTGAAGGATGTATCTTGGGAAAGCAACATAGAGAGATATTTCCAGCAGGAAATTCAGTGAAGGAAAAGGCACCTTTGGAGATTGTCCACTCAAATTTATGTGGACCAATGCAGACACCATCAATTGATGGAAGCCACTATGTATTGACCTTCATATATGACTACACAAGGAAGACATGGGTCTATCTCCTAAAACAGAAAAGTGAAACGTTTGAGCACTTTCTCCAATACAAAGCTCTTGTTGAGAAGCAAAGTAGACACTACATCAAAGTCCTCAGGATTGACAGAGGTGGAGAATACATCTCAAATGACTTCCTTCAATTTTGCAGGGAGCATGGAATTCAAAAGAAATTTACAACAAGGTATACATCTCAGCAAAATCGTGTGGCAGAAAGGAAGAATAGGACCATTATGGAAATGACAAGGAATATGATGAAGGAAAAGCATTTGCCAAATGATTATTGAGCTGAAGATGTTTCTTGTGCAGCATATATCTTGAATAGATTTCCAGCCAAAAGCGTCTAGAACATAGTTCCTGAAGAGGCATGGAGTGCAAGAAAACATAATGTCACTCACATGAGAGTTTTTCGATGTGTGGCGTATGCACATGTCCCAGATGAGTTGAGGAAGAAGTTGGACAGTAAGGGGGAGAAATTTATATTTGTTGGATACAATGATGAATCCAAGGCATACAAACTCTACAATCCATTAACCAAGAGGATCATAATTAACATAGATGTGCAGTTTATAGAAGAAGAAGCATGGGATGGAAGTTTAGCAAAGACATTCAATGTCAAAGCATGTATACCACATGAGGACAAAGAGGAATTAACAGCAACAAGTAATTCCTCAATAGTGACTCCTTCTACACCTATTCAAGCGCAACAAAGAAGGCAGTAAGCAACAACATTAACAAATAATAGGACAATTTCGCGCAACCAAGCAAGTGTTTCTCCAAGCACACCGCAAAGTGCAACACCAAGTGACATGTCAAGCCCATCTTCAGTGAGCACAAGAAGACCAAAATTCAGAAATTTAAATGAAATTTATGAGCAAGAAGAAGTTGATAGCAACGATGGTATGAATTCCTTATTTCCATTATTTTCTCATGTAGATGACCCAATCCATTTTGAAGATGTAGTCAAAGAATAAAAATGGGTTGCGACAATGGAGGAAGAAATAGAAGCAATAGAAAGGAATGACACATGGGGGTTAGTGAGCCTTCTGAAAGGAAAATGTGTCATTGGAGTGAAGTGGGTCTATAAGACCAAAAGAAACATTGAGGGAAAGATTGAAAGGCATAAAGCAAGGCTAGTCATAAAAGGATACAAGCAGCATCATGGCAGAGATTACATGAAGACATTCACACCAGTCGCAAGGATGGACACAGTGCATGTAGTTGTGGTGATTGTCGTGTAGCATAAATGGAGAGTGTATCAAATGGACGTAAAACCAGCGTTCTTAAATGGGGTGCTGAAAGAAGAAGTGTATGTTGCCCAACCGCAGGGTTATGAGGAAGAAGGCCAAGAAGACAAAGTGTATTGGTTGAGGAAATCTCTTTATGGGTTGAAGCAAGCATCGCACGCATGGTATAGTAGGATATATGCCTACTTGTTGGACAATGGTTTCGACAAATGTGATGGTGAGCCTACTCTCTATATCAAAGAGATCGAATGTAGTATTCTCATTGTCATCTTATATGTACATGATTTGATTTTTACAGGAAGTGATGATTTCCTCATTGCTGATTTCAAACAAGTCATGAAGAATGAATTTGAAATGACTAACTTGGGATTGTTAAGATATTTTTTGGGCATAGAAGTGAAGCAAACAAAAAATGGCATTTTTATCTCTCAAGTGAAGCATGTGGCAGACATTTTGGAGAGGTTTAAAATGCAGAACAACAAGCCTGCACCAACTCCAAGTGTCATGGGGTTGAAGTTGAGCAAAGAAGATTACAGCAGCAATGTCAATTCGACATTATACAAAAGCATGATAGGCAATTTGATGTATTTGACCACCACTAGGCCGGATATAATGTATGCAGTAAGTTTGGTGTCGAGGTTTATGGAGACACCCAAGGAGACACATTGGCAAGTAGAGAAAATGATTCTAAGGTATGTTAATGGGACAAAACAGTATGGTGTTTTGTACACAACAACAAGTGATTTCAGGTTGGTTGGTTACACTGATATTGATTGGGTAAGAAGTGTCGATGACAAAAAGAGCACGTCAAGATATGTTTTTCATTTGGGTTTCAGAGCCATTTCATGGGCCTCCAAGAAGCAACCAATAGTTTCACTGTCAACAACATAAGTTGCATATGTGGTAGCAACAACAGTAGTGTGTCAGGCAGTTTGGATGAGAAGGATGTTGAGGGATCTTTGTCATGACCAAGAGGGAACAACAATTATTTTCTGCCAACACCTTAGCAATTGCATTGACAAAAAATTCTATCTTTCATGAGAGGATCAATCATATTGATGCTAAATATCATTTTATGAGAGCGCTGATTAACAATGATGAAATTGTGTTGTAGCACTAGAGGTCACAGGAAAAATTTGTTGATATCTTCACAAAGCCATTGCCACGTGAAAGTTTTTTTTATCTCAAAAACTATTTGGGAATTGTCAATGACGGCAATTGTGATTAAGGAGGAGTGTTGGAAATATTAATCCCATCCACCGCGTTAAACACCTCAACAGCAGCCATACTTGTCGGAATTATTTTGGAGGTTGTGTCTTTGTTTGAAGATGGAAGGACTGAAGCCATAACAGAGTATTGTGTGAACCATTCCTTAACACAACAAAGAATTTAAGGCATTTAATGTATTTTGGTAATTAGATATGGGCAAGCATTCATTCCGCGACTATTGCCCACACTCCACAAACACTTGAGCCATTCTGATCACACTCAACAAGAATAATGTATTAATTATTTGCTCTGTCATGCATTAATGTAAAAATTGTATGTTGAGATAAAGAAGCATCTAAAAGTTATTTTTTGTGATTAAGAGAAAGAAAGAGTGAGGGTCTCTGAGGACAAAAGTGTTGAGTATATTTTGGTGGGTGTGTGAAGTGAAAATCTCTGTAAACCTTGTTTTTAGTTGGTGAATGAGCTGTATTTTCATATGAATGTATTTTTCATGAATTAGAAGTTAATCCTAAGTTTTATTGTTTCTCCAAGCTTACTCTATTTTACTGTGCCTTTTGTCATGATTGAAAACTGTTTTTTTTAAGTCTTTGTAATAGCTGCATGAAATCAAGCTGTGCGAAATCAGCTTCGTGAATGTGATTTCATAAGTCATAAAGCTACGCAAAATCAGCTTCGCAAAAGTCATGCCCCTCTGCCTCTCTACGTAATTAATTTTTCAACGGCCTCTCGGCCCTTTCTATTACGACCTGCAGTTCCTCTGAAGAGTGAGCTCGACTTGACCGTGCGAAGTGTTATGTGAAGTGCGTAAAGGAGGGCGAGCTGGAGTATATATATGCGTGAGACATGGCTTGAAATATGTTAAGGCCGACCACACTTGGAAACAAAGGCCGACTTGAATTTAATGGCGTTTGCGATGAAGTGTGGGCGTGGGGAGGTCGGCTGGGCAAGCCACGACCTCGCCTTATGGTTGGTATATATTGGAGATGCGTTGGAGGCATTTTCACCATCGTTCATCGATCATCATCTCTCAAAAAGACTTGGACGCAGGGCGAAGGCGGAGTGGAAGTGCGAGTTGGGTGAAGTTGCCATGCAGGGCTGCATGACAGGTGACCTGGGCAGCGCCCGTGCAGGGCTGCACGATGGGCAACCTGGGTGAGGGCATCCGTGTAGGCGTGCATGACGAGTGACTGGGTGAGGGCGCCCGTGCAGGGCTGAACGACGGGTGACTGAGCTGGGTGTGTGGGTGACCGTGAGGGCGTCCGGGTAGGCGTGCATGACGGGCGGCCGGGTGAGGGCATCCGTGCAGGCGTGCATGACGAGCGGCCCAAGTAGGGCGTCCACTGAACGAAGAGTTGGTCGACATAGTGAGGGCTTACGGGCGGGCGACTGGGTGAGGGTGTGCCATGCACAACGGAACGGTGGAGACAAGAGTTGGAACTAGAGGTCGTAGAGTTGGGCAGGCAGTACTATGTGCTGTTTCACATGATTTGGGTGTTTGCCAAGGGTTGGAAAGTGGGACTGCGTGTGGGCGGGTATACACGGTTTGGGCGTCTGTGGACCAAACGAAGAACGACCCGGGGAAGACGTGTGACAAGGTGAACGACGGGTTGGTGAGTCGTGCGGCGACCGTGCGGAGGTGTCGACGAACTGGGAAATTGAGTTTGCCAAAGTTGGAAATTTGGTGAATTATAAATTTGGGGTTTCCCAAGGAATTAGCCTATACTTTGTAAAAGTGGAAAAATTATATAATATATTGATATCGGGCAGACTCATATTGCAGGGAGTTGCCCCTCCCTTTATACTGTTGTGCATTTCTCTTGTATAATGTTGTTGATAATGAATGTTTATGGGTGTTAATTGGTATAAAGGCACATTAATAATACTTGGTAACAAAAATAAAAATAAGTATGGAATGTTAAGGCGTAGTCTATAATCGTAAGTATTGGTGAAAAGAAAACGATTGGTAGTGCCGCACCTCGCTATAAGTGGTTGAACGACTACCGCAGGTGTAGGGGCGTGACACTTTCTCTCGATTCTTCGCGGCTCAACCCACTGAAACAACCCTTTATTTATACATGGACTATACCTGTCCCTCACACCATCAATTATGTGAATCAATCTGATGTTAGCGTTGGCACATCTTTGTCCCTTTGGCGGTTGAATGGATAGATTTCCTCTGCTAACTCGACCTGCAAAATTCACTATGACAACACGACACTTGAACCTAATCAATTCTGAAATAGTGTAATTAGCCTAGCCTCTAGAAAATTCAGATATGATGAATACCTTAACCATTGGTAAGTTGGTCCTCTCAAGAATGAATAACACGACCACAAATAGATGAATGCTACTTTATAGTTTGACAACCAATAAGAATAATTTGGACCCTAGATTATGGACTTAGATGACCACCAGGCCCTTAGCTCCTGCAAACACACTTACACTTCGATCTCTGGTGGTGCGTAACAGAGACCTTCTGTTCATACGGTAAATAGTAGTGTTTGCGACCCCAAATAAGAGCCTTACTTTTCGCTATTGCAACCAGACGATAGGCCTTCAAACAACCTCTGAGGAATACAACCTTACGCCTTCTGTTTAGAGCCTGAATTTCCTCTGGAATCGTGAGGCCCTTTGTCGCAGGCAAATTATCTTCAACAAATTTTGTGGTATCTTTGGCCAAGTCGGCGTTTGTCCTAGATCTCTCAAATGATCCTCGATTCATCAAGGGATCAACCTGAGCGATCTGTGTGACCTCTCAACCCTTAGAGTGGCTAACAAGTATGTCCCTGCAAATATTATTATTATTTAAATGTAATCGACCTTCTCTACTACACTAGAGGCGGATCTCAACTTCTTGAGAAGATCCGTCTCTTTGATCTCCCATAGGAAAGTTTAATGCCAACAAACAAATTCGCTGTAGATAAAATTATTCAGCCCATTAAGATAGTTATAGAAAACCATAGAAATTTGATGTGTTACTAGCTAGGTTGATTATGGAGAATCACCGAAGACTAGTTTCTCTTGACACTCGATCTGCAATAAAAACACCTTCCATGTGCAATAAAAACACCCTTAGGGTAGCAGGATGGACAACTTTGATACCACTGTAAGATCCCTAACAATTTTTTTTTTTAATAACCGCGGCACACTTGAGTGTTTTATTTAAAAATTCATCCAACAAAACACTGAACATAAAGGGATCTAGAAGAAAAATGCGGTCTCTTATTTAATTAACTACTACAAATAATACATGCCACATTGATAATATAGAAACCGTGGCTAATGGCACACAAGGTTTCCCATCAAAAGAGAAATCAAGACACTGAAGCACAATCGTGGATCTTGGATGGATCCACAAAGTTCTCAACAAAACACAATTAGATAGATAGATTGAAGATCTCCCAAATTCTTAGCTCCTATCCCCTTTTATAGGCTTGATGGACTCTCTAAAAACTTTATTTTAATGTTTTCCCTCAAAAAACTGAAGCAAATACCATGGGTAGATACCATGGGCAATTTCCTTGGTAAATACCATGGGCATATTTTGTCCATTTTGACTATAACAAAAAAGGGAATATTACATAATCCTCCCATCTTATCTATCTAGATGAGGAGAATCCTGCATAGGGTGAGCACTTTAGATCATATTGAATTTAGTCATATATACAGAGAGCATAATTAGAGTCCCGACCTCCTCTCAAAAAGAGGAATCTCAAAGAAACCATGTAAGATACATTTTGTTGCTTATGAAGAGGATGTAATGACAAATGTAGGATGCATCAATCACACTTAGGAGTTGATGGAAGAAAAGATTAGACATTTTAGGCAAAAGTATGGTATTTTGGGCAAAATATAATTGTAATTTTGTTTTCTAAATGTTTTTTTTTATGGACAAGATGCAATGTTAAGTAGTTAATAGATAAATATAGGGAAAGTTCAAACAATTTTGTAACAGATGGGATTTAGATATGAGATATATAGGAGAACTAATAGAAGTTTACAAGACCTCTTTTTGTTTCTAATAGAAAGACAATGATTTTTTCTTCTGAAATGAAAAAAAAAAGAAGTTAATGAGATTACTAATTGTTTTATAAAACTGTAATATGGTAATTCAAACTTA
>APFE030909758.1:0-10086 GCA_000404065.3 Pinus taeda | reverse complement strand
TACACACCTGACCGCTTTGTCTCTGTGTTATGGATTCAGACCCCTGTAAAAGTTAAAAAGGCGCCAGTATATTCTTAAAAATTCACTTTGAGTCATTTCTAGAAGCTTCTAGATGGAATCTTGAGGTGGCAAGTTCTCTCTTTTAAGGTTCATGCATCCCATAGCTTAAGGAGCTAACCCCTTGATGTGAGGAGCTTATCCCTTTGAAGGAGGACTCTATCCCTTCATAGGTGGACCTGTAACCTCTTTCCTTTGCACTATAAAATGAATCATTGGGCTGGTTACTTAGGAGGTTGAAAGCTGAATATTTTTGAGGTGAAATGCTGCTAGAACTTAGTCTTCCTAATTGAGCCTTTGTGAGGAGAGATTACATACCTCTTTAATCTCATTTGGAAGAGTGTGAGGCTTGTCAAAGTAAAGGAGATTCCTATTTTTGATCCTAGGAAGAGCTTGTACAACATCAAGGCACCAAAGGTTGTAAGGTTCTTCTATTTCAAAGTTAATACAAATAAGTTTATTTTTCTCAATAAGATATGTTTTACAGTTTATTTTATGGATTCATTGATCGCCATAATGAACATGATTTATGATATTAGCTATGCAGTGTTATTTGATGTGTGCTTGTTTGTGATTGCAAGTTATCAAAAGGAAAATCTTTCGGACAGTTGAAGGATGGCTGCTACAAACTAGTGTTGGACTTAAGGTAGGGTCTAAACACCTCTATAGTTTTTATTAATGAATCACAATATGTTTAGAGAAAGGTATACTTTCTTGTCCTGATTATTGCTAGATATCTTTTGATACTAGGGAGATCGGCCTTGTCCGCAAGATCGATTTATCCGGCCAGCAATTTCTTGTTCCAATCTCCAAAAATTGAGTGGAATAAGTTTAGCATTATATCTTTTCATTTGATTTCCTATAGAGACAAAAACCAGACTTATTTTGGAAAATCACAGGAAAAAAAACATGGTCAATAGATTCATCCTTTTTTTTATAGAGATATATAATTGAAGGGCCTTGGATTCCCCTTTTTTTTTCATATTTTCAAAAGCAAGGGTTTTCCTGTACATAAGTGTCCAATAAAAAATATTGACTTTTGGGAGACCATCAATATTCCAATTATTAGACCATATTTTTGGATTAAGGGGATGTTGGTGGGGAAAAGGAGAGCCTCATATTCATATTTGATTGAATAAAAGGACAAATCTTTTCCCCTGGGATTAGGCTCTGAGATGGATTTTGTGGCATAACTCACCAAAGTAGCCACTAAAGCCTATTTTAAATGGTCTGGATGGGGATAAATGAAGTCCAAGTTCAAACCAATCTATATGAAATTGTTAGCTCAATGAGAATTATCAAACAATGAAAATTTCCATGATTTAGAGGCCCAAAAATGTAACCATGAGAGAGAAGAAGAGTTCGCCAAAGGGGGATAGTTGTTAATTTGTCTAGCCAATAATTTATGTTCTTTCCATTGTCTAGGATCCATGGTATCCTTGAGTTGATGAGGGTAGTGGACGTAATAAGTAATTTTTGGAGAGGGGAATTCCCTCTTCCCCAAGGGAGTCGAGTAAGCTTGAGGTTTCTCAATCCATTTTTATATTTCATTTGTAATAGTTGCTTCCACAAGTCATTTCTATAGTGATGAATCTCCACAGGAACTTCTTGTTTAGGGCTATTTTCACAAGTGTAGGATTTTTAATGCCCAAAAATCCATGCTTAAGGGGGACTTCATCGTAGGCCAATTTACTAAATAAAATATTTTTCTATTCCCCCCTCCCCCTTCAAGAGGAATTTACATAGCTCCATGGAAATTTCATTTCGAACTCTAATAGGCACAAGAGAAGTAGATAACCTATAAATTGGAAGAAAAAAAGATAAATTTTTAACAACAATAATCTTCTGGTGAGGATAAGCTAGTGAGTGACATAGACTGCAAATTTTTATTTGAACTTTCCAATTATTGAGAGCCAAGTAGAGGAGTAGAGAGGGGCTGGACTAAGGGGGATTCTAAGATATGTGAAGGCTACCCTCTCTTCTAGAAGAGGAATTTTGAGGATTCTTTAAATAGGTACTCTCTTGGGCCCCTTAATGTTCCATGTAATGATAAAGTTTTATTCTTATTTATCAAACCACTAAAAGTGTGCATGAAGAGATCTAATGATTTTTTAAACATGGAAGCTATTGTCGATGGGATTTATCTGATCAATAAGATCTCATATTTGAATTCTATGTGTTTGAATACTTTAATACTATGGGTAAAGGAGATGTTAAGAATATTCTCAATCCTTCTTTCAAATTTTAGTTTCTTGGTTAATGAGTCTGTAACTATAATATAAATCAGGGGTGAGAGAGGACAACCTTATCCTAGACCTCTATAGGCCTTGAAAATCCCAATTGATCTGCCATTAATGAGAGGGGAGATCCAAGGAAAGCCAATACTTGTTGAGATCCATGAGATAAAATTTTGATTGAAGCCAAATATTTTCATTATCTCAAAAAATAATTTATAATGGACCTTTTCAAAGGCATTGGCCATGTCCAACTTTATTCATGCCCTTTTCTCCCTTTTTTTTTTTAATTGAATCAAATCCTATATGAAAACAATGTATTCCATGATGTGATTCCTTTGGACAAATCCTATTTGGTTTTCTGACATTATTTTTGGCATTATGATTTTTAATCTCTTAGACAAAGTCTTGTAGATGATCTTGTAGGAACATTACAAAGAGAAATCATCCTCAACCTTCCAAAAGTGAAAGGGTTTACCTCTTTTGGGATGAGAACCAAGAAGGTAGAGTTTACTCCTCCCACCAACTTTTTCAAATTTAAGAAAAAATGACACCATGTGAATTAGATAAATCTTTATGATGTTCCAACAAGTCTTATAAAAGTGGGATGAGAAGCCATATGGGCCTAGGGATTTGTCAAAATCCATTGAAGAAAGCATCTCCTAGACCTCTGACTCTGAAATAGGGATTATGAGAAGCTCATTCTCTTGATCAGAGACTATGGTTGGGATGTGCTCGATTAAGGAAGGATTTATTTCTTCATCCAAATCCCTTGATACATGATAGAGGGTATCAAAGTATTTGATGACAACCTCATTAATTCAAGTGAATGAATCCAACATTTCCTCATCTTCATAATTATCTTTTTTTATGTTATTTTTCCATTTTTTTTCTTTTCCTACCTACGAAAAAAAATTATATTATGATCCCCTACCTTTAGCCAAATTATTCAAGACCTCAACCTCTAGATATCCTCCTCCTTCCCTAAATCCTACTAGATATTATAAAAAGTTTGTTTTTCTTTCATAAGCAAGTCCACAACCAACTATCATATTTCAATTTTATCCTAAATTTCCTCCAACTGCATCTTTAACAGAGTTGTGTTTGAAACTACATTTTCTTTCTTTGATTTGGCTTAGTATTTTAAAGCTTGCTTCACCCCCTTTATTTTTAATTCCCAACTATTGGATGGGGAACCATTTATCCAAGTTTTCCAATCCTTAGACACAACATCGAGGAAGTCTAGTTCGAACACCCATAAAGGACTATACATGTATGGGAGAGGGCTGAAATTTTCAATAGGAAGGAGAGACAAGGAAATGGGCTTGTGATCCAAGCTCACCCATGGAAGGAACTGAGAAAGAGAGGTTATTTCTTCCTCCAACATATTTCACTTGATAAAGAAATTTCCTAATTGAGCCATTATATGACCTAGTCCTAGCCTCTTATTAGACCTATTCTATTTCCCTTTGATTGGTTTAATATCAATTAGATCTAATGTTGATATTAAATCTTCCATTTCTTTCTAAAATGGCTCTTTCACCACAGATCCTCCTTTCTTTTCTAAGTTGTGTAAAGTAGTGTTGAAGTATCCTACTAGAATAAAGTTTGAATTCCAACTTAATCCTTGTAAAGTAGTAAACGAGGACCAACATGTAATTTTATGATGCGAAGAGTTAGGCACATATACATTGATGAAATTTAGAACGTTGTTTGACTAAAGGTGTAAAAGGCCCACAACAAGCTAGTGAGCAATGTTATGGGATTGTAAAAATTGGAAATGGGTGGAAGAGAAGATGGTGCATTGTCCCCCAATGCCTCATGTGATCTTAATGTTTTAGCCATGCAGTTATTCCAAACGATTCGAGATTTATTTAGAGAGACAGAATCCTCTAACTTCATCTCCTAGAGCATACATGTTTGAACTTTTTAATATATTTTTTATCATAATTCTTATGAATTTCCATTTTTCTTCGCTCCCAAGCCCTTTGTAGTTCTAGGAGATGGATTTCATCATTATTTAGAGAGAAAGAATATCCTCTAGTGGAGGGAGTTGGGCCTTCTTGTCCTTTTTTTCTCCTTGTATTTTTTTTATAACATCCTTCAATAGTTTATTGAATACCTATGTCTTCATCCTTGCCTTATTGCTTTTTTCCTTCCTTCTGTCCTTGTTGCCTTACTAGCAGTTCACTATTTTGCATTTTCATCCACAAATTGCTTCATGGGTTCTGATTCAAATAGTGTTATTTTGATTCCAGACATTGGAGTACTTGAAATTTTAATGTCCAAAGGGCTAGACTCCTAGGTTAGAAGAACGGTAGGGCTAGCATGGACCTAGGGAGCATCTTCAAGCGAGGGCATAGAGTTGGAAGGATCAAAAGCGATGATGTCTAGAGGAAACTTGGATAAGAGATTAAATTTATCTGGGCTAGAGGGGGGGTCATTGGGGAGAGGAGGAAGGGAATTTGAATAATGCATGGGAGGAGGAGGGGATCAACGTGGATGAAGTAGATGCAGTAGAGAGGGGCTTAGTACGAGGATCTTTCCTAGTTCTTCTCCTTCTTGGTTGTTGCAATTGAGCTCATTGTTCTAGGTTGGTTTCTTTTAGGGCATGTTTAGGGAACTTTTTTTACAAAATATCCATATTCATGGCAATATTTGTGCTTGAAAGGGATTTGATTGTAGTCAACTTCATTAATGAAACTCTAATTGTCCAAATTTAGTTGCACAACTTTTGGAAGGGCCTTTTCCAGATTAATTTCCATGCAAATCCTTGCATATGCAAACATTCCTCCTTTAGTTTTTTTTTTTAATCAATATACTTCCCAAAAAAATTACCTATGCTTCTCAAAATTTCATCATTCCAACAGTAAAAAAAAACAATATGAAAATGTTTAACCTAGATAAAAATTGCCAAAATAATGTCATTTTACTTTTCAATAAAAATTTAATTATAACAACATTAATAAAATCAAATAATTATTTAAAATAAACATGATTAAATATCATCATTTTCCAAACAAATTAATTATCATATCAAATATGAAAACATAATTTTAGCACATTTTAAGAAATGGAAAAAAAATATAAATAATTTTATACTAGTAAATCCAATTGGATAATTATCATAGATATTAAATATGATAACTTTCAATTATCTATTTCATAGTGGTCATATTAATTTTCAAAAATATTATCATTCAAAACGAATTTAATTAATACTATTAACTAAATAAAATATAAAAAAAACAAAAAATACATTAATCCTTCTAATTATTTAGGAAGGAAACAAAATGATGAATATAAGAGAAAGTATACATTATTATTCTGATCAAAGGTCCACGTTATATTTGCATGGGACATGGTATCCATTGGTGTGGGGAGTAATGTTTGGTCTTAAAAAAAGAAAAACCTCATAATTAGTGAAAAAGCGAGTGTTCCATCACATTACAGTGCCAGCTATTGTTGTGTTACAATTAGTAGTAAAAATTCGTCTACTATGAACGCATTATAGAGTTACTAATATGATTGATAGAAAGGCAACACTATGATGCTGCTGTACCGTAAAGGAATAAAGGAAATTGATAAGATAAATAATAACAATTATGATCTTATTACAAAGCATTTTAATAATATTTGATTTAATTTTAATTTTAAAATATTATTATATATTTATATTTCATATTTATGATTAAAATAATATTAATTTTTCATGGTTATAAAATTTCAATATGTGTTTTCTTAAAATAATAATTAATTTTATACTATCTAATTAAATAACAATATTTAAATATATATTTAATAAAATGATTTTATTTTATTCAAAATTGACAATAATCTATACATATATATATATATTGAAATATTTAAAATTTGTTATTTAACCCATTAAGTTATAATATAAAAAATGTTATTTTTTAATCTATTTTTATATTTAATTGGTTTACATGAACAAAATGTAATAACAACAAAATAATAGATTGAAAATTTCTGTAGTGTGGTTTTTGAGATGTGATTTTGAATATTTCACAATCTATATTTTTATATCTATGTTTCGAATACCAAAAGATGAATTTTTTGTTATAGACTCGAAATATAAACATAAAAATATAGACGGTGAAATATCCAAACTCACAATCTCAAAAACAACAAAATAATACGCACAAAACATTAGAATTTACTCATAAAGTATCCAGATGACCACGATGACTAATAAAGGTATTTTTATTGCGAAGTGGGATGACCACTAGTAAAAGCCGTGGTAGTTTGAGAAGTGCACGACAGTCAAGTCAATGCCGATAAGTGAATGCCATTTAGGAATAGCAAACATGGTAGAAATGAATTGGAACAAGAATAGAAAAACAAAATAATTACAATGAAGTAGTAGGACAATAGATAAACCAATAATTACAATGAGGTACTATGGAGGAGGTTGTTAATAATTAGTCCTTAAAATAAACTAACTATTACCGTTCTTAAAATAAACCAAACAATTCCAATGAAGTCTATATAGACTGACCAAGTATATAAACTATTACCGTTCTTAAAATAAACCAAACAATTCCAATGAAGTCTATATAGACCGACCAAGTATTATATATATGGAGTACAAAATCTAGATTAGGAGGTTGACATTAACTAATTAGACATAAAGTAGTTTTTAGCTTTTTTTAGTTTCTTACATTCACGACCCTTTTATCCCACTTTCCATTTTGGATATGGATTTAAATAGTGTCATTATCTTGATCATTATATTTAATATTATTATTTATATTTTTTTTATTTAAATTATGTTTTATTATGAATATATATATATATAATATATATAAATTAAATGAATTGAATGTGTATGGGCTTTTTTTATTAATTAGTTGGTTTAAAGGTTAGAATTTTTTATCTCTGTTTTAGAAACATCCTTTTTTGTGCACGTACAAGATCAAAAAAAGTTGACACATTTAGTTTTTTGTCAACATATTGCTACATTAATTTGAAATAGCTTATAATGCCACAAAAAAACTCCTAATACAAAAACAAACTGAAAAAGCATGAAATAAAATTAAAGAAATCTATCCTACAATGTTCAACCTAAAAAGGGTACCATCTTTAAAATCTACACTTTGAGGCTAAGAGGAAAGAGACGTTGAGACCATAGTGTCTTAAGGAAATGCCACCACTAGAGTAATTGGAAAATTTGCTTGCAATTCACAAACCTCAACGTCTAAATCCTTATCCACCCTGTTGTTTCTTCATTCAAGTAGAGAAACCACTTTATCCATCTTCAAACCCATAGTATTGTAAGCTGCTTGAAGTTTCTCAACCTTAATCTGCAATAAATAAATTTTCTGGTGCAAGAGAGTAGATTGTGCTTTGGAATCAACCTTACCCATCCCCCCTTGTTGGGATACAAATTCATTATATACTTTGTCATAGCTGTCAAATAACCCGACTACTAATTAAATTCCTCCTTTTTTGCAATGTCCATATGCTCCATAATGTCTGCAGCTTTAAAAATTGTCCTTAATGCTGAGATTTGGAGCTAGCAATCTTTATATTCTATTGGAACCAAAACACACCATGTATACCCACATGCTTGCATTAATCAACTAATAACCTCCTATTAGTGAATTGAAACATTCCTCTTCCTTATTCATTCTCTAGGCCCGAAGCACTACTGAGATCCTTGAGCATCTTTATTGAACTGCGAAGATGGAAATGTGAATTCCTTGCCTCCACCTAGACTTAATATCATAAGAATGGACTATCCATCTATCAGTTATTTTACCTGGTAACATGAGCGCAATCCATCTGTAAACCCAAGTCCAACACTCGGTTATGGAATGGAGCCACCAAATTCATAGGAAGAGAGAAGAATGGGTTATAAGATTGCTTGGGAACTGCTGTGAGGATGTTGAAGATCCCACTTGGTCTTTTCTTCTTTAATGATACTTAGCATGATCAGGACACAAATTAATGGATTAATAATTAATGTTTCATGGAATAGGTTGAACAGTAGCAATGTTATCATATTGAACCATTAGTCCCTGGTCTAGACTTACTCCTTTGTTAGCAAGGGAGTCTACCATTACATTTAGATGCTACTTGACATGGTAGAAGTTGAATATCTTAGCCTTCAATATTTGCATACTTATTCTATGCAAAATGGGAGATAAATTTTGCACTTGTGTTTTTGATCTTGCACAATTTTTGAATAACTAGCATGGAATCTCCAAAAACCATTAATTGTAGGATGTTGTGAGAGATTTCCAATCCATACCCTTACCATAATGCTAGAAATTTGACCAGGATAAATAACCCCTCCCACTCCTACCTCCCTGATTATTGGTATAGACAATTAGTAATATTATAAATGAAAAATTTATTAATCATTATTAAGATAAAAGTTGTTTCTTTAGTCTTTAAGAAAGCTTTGGCAAGCTCATGAAAATGTAACATAAATGTGACTACAAGGGCACATGTTCAAATCTCCATTTATTTATCCATGGTTGTGTATTAGGGATGTGGCAGTGCACCTAAGAGTTATAATGGTAGGGGTTGGAATTGACCCTATATTAACCAAGTATGAGACCAATTCAATTACCAGTTCCTATGAATATAAAAAATAAAAAAAAATATTTTTTATTATTAAATAATAATTATTTTTAAATTAACATCATCTTTATAAATATATAATCTTTTTAGAAAAATAATTTATTTTTATTTTTTTTAAAATTGAAAAGTATATTGAGTAGCAATGGAAAAGATATCATAAGGGTGCTACATAATCTATTTATATATTATACTTCTCCTAGCAATTGACACATAGACCAAATACTTATAGCCATATGTTATGTTTCATCTAGTCATATTTGTATATATTATATTTATTTAACGATTTATGATGGACTTAAGAGATAGGTTGATTTCAAAGTTTTCCCACCTAGTCAGTGATGCAAGCCTGGCCAATGGTTAGTCTTGAGTAGCTAGTGTCATGCCTTCCATAAAACGAGCGTTTGGGTTATATAGGGTGTAGTCTAATGGTTTTAAACTGGTTTTTTCATTAAAATTTGGTGATACAGTTGTTTGTGAGATTGTCACTTTTTATTATTTAAATTGCATTTTTGAATGTATAAATAGAATCAATACCTTATAAAAAAATTTAAGCACTCTGATTGGTAAGATTACATAGGCCAAACTTCCAATTTAAATAAATACCTATTAATTTTTAGGAAAATTTGATCATAAAATATATTTTAAATAAAGAATAAAATATTAAAATAGTTAGATTGTGCTATTTTAAGTTTGACTCATTTCCATTTTTCAATTATAAAAAAGGTCATTGATAAATTAAAAGGTCACTTGATTAAAATATAGATAATTTGAGGTATAATTTTTTTTTTTATATATATTTTTTAAATTAAAAATATTAGATAAGAATAATATTAAAATATTATAATGTGGATTTATTTTTTTATCTTGTGCAGTGTTTATGTTGAGTTTTGGACTTTTATGTTTACTAAAACATTCGATTAAAATGGTTTCGTCACTTTCCAATTAATCTGGTTTTTAGTTTTGAGGTGAATAATTTGGGCATTTTTTTTTGATTTTATGGGAGAGTGCTAATATTATAATTTTTATTCAATTTATTATTTATTTATTTTTTCAGACTAGCTACTTTATAGTATATTTACTTCTTTTAGTAATGTGTTTACAAATCTGAATCTAGATGGGGGTGGAATATGTACAATTTCGTCATCCTTGTTATTCAAATTGTTAGACAAAGGTGTATCCCTTGTCT
>APFE030909750.1:0-15403 GCA_000404065.3 Pinus taeda | reverse complement strand
GACCAGCTCCCATGATCTCCTTTTGTACATCCTCCATAATGCCAACAATGCATTATATTCTCACCCTGAACCTGTTCCGCAACCCAGGACATGTACGCATATACCCCAGATGAATCATGTGTACAACCAACAGTCAGAAGAGTCTCAACAATAAGATGATGCATCAACAACCCCCAGCTTTTGCCTGAGTATTCAAAAGTCTCCCTGGGCAATGGTTTGGTGAGAATATCAGCAACTTGTTCCTTAGAAGGAACATACTCCAACTTGACCTTTTGTTCAAGCACTTGTTTCCGGAGAAAATGATACTTGATTGGTATGTGCTTGGTTTTTGAATGCATGACATGATTCTTTGAGATGCTGATTGCACTTGTGTTATCTCATAAGATAGAGATAGGTGGTGTACAAGTGATTTGAAAATCCTGCAAGGTCTGCATCATCCAAAGGAGTTGAGTGCAGCAAGATGCAGCAGCAACATATTCCGCTTCCACTGTAGACAAGGCAATTGAACTCTGTTTCTTGCTGAACCAAGATACTAATCTGGAACCCATAAAGAATGCACCACCACTTGTGCTTTCCTGTCATCCACGCTTCCGGCCCAATCTGCATCTGTATAAGCATGAAGTGTGAGATCTGTATCTCTAGGATACCATAAGCCATAATTTTGTGTCCCTTGAAGATATTTGAAAATTCTCTTTACTGCCTGAAGATGAGTCCTTTGGATTTGCCTGAAATCTACCAACTATTCCTACTGCATGCATGATGTCCGGTCGGGTACCTGTCAAATAAAGTAGACTTCCGATCATAGATCTGTAGGTTGGTTGATGTACTGCTGTAGATTCATCATTTGCACTGAGGCTACATCCTGTGACCATGGGTGTACATACTGGTTTTGCATCTTCCATGCCATATTTCTTCAAGATCTGTTTGAGATACTTGGTTTGAGATAAAAAGATTCCTTCTTCCTTTTGTTGGATTTGCAAACCAAGGAAATATGTCAGTTCTCCCAGCAAGGACATTTTCAAATTCTTTCTGCATGACCAAGGCAAAGCTTTGACTCATCTCTTCTTCATTGCTGCCAAAAATAATGTCATCTACATACACAACAAGTATTAGCAATTTGTCATTTTCAACTTTTATATAAAGATTGCTATCTGCTGAGCTGAACCCTTTGAAAAACCTTGTTGATGAAGATATTTGTCCAAGCGATAGTACCAAGCCCTTGGAGCTTGTTTGAGCCCATAGAGAGCCTTTTTCAATCTGCACACAAGATTTGGATCATTTCCAAGAATGAACCCATCTGGTTGTTCAATGTAAACTTCTTCTTCCAAGTCTCCATTCAGAAAGGCTGATTTTACGTCCATTTGAAACACTTTGAAATTTTGAAAACTTGAGAGAGCAAGAAACATTCGAATGGCTTCAAGTCTTGCAACAAGAGCAAAAGTTTCTTCAAAGTCTATTCCTTCTTGTTGAGCATACCCTTTACAAACAAGTCTAGCCTTATTTCTAACAACTTCCCCATTTTCATTCAACTTGTTTTTGAATATCCATTTTGTCCCTATGACATTCTTATCTGTTGGTCTAGGAACCAATTCCCAAGTGTTGTTCTTTTCAATCTACTCAATTTCATCATCCATTGCCTTGACCCAGCATTCATCTTTGCATGCCTCTTTTACATTTTATGGCTCAGTGGAGGAGAGTAATGCCAAATAGCTTGAAGCTTCCACTATTGCTCTTCTTGTTTGTATACCAGCCTCTTTTTGCCCCAAAATCTGAGATTCTGGATGATTCTTCTGAACGTACCTAGATGGAGTCTTTTCTTCTATCCTTATCTATTCGTTTAGTGCCTCATTGGTCTCTTCTTCTTCATCATGAATCTGATTTGATGTAGATGGATAGTCCTCTTCATCTTCAAAATCTTGAGATCTTACCTACATAGGAGTGTTTTCATTTTCATCAACCACTACATCAATACTTTCAACAATTTTTCCAAGCCTTTTATTGTAACACTTGTATGCTTTGTTGTGGGGAGAGTAACCGAGAAGAATGCCTTCATTTGCTCTGGGTTCAAACTTGCCAAGATTTTCATCAATATTTTTGATGTAGCATTTACTCCCAAAAATTTTGAAATATTTTACCGAAGGAGTCTCACCATACAGAGCTCATGAGGGGGTTGAGTGTTGTTCACCCGGATGTTTGTTTTGTTGAGAATAACAACTGCAGCAAATGTGGCTTCACCCCAGAAAGTTGCGGGAGTTCCAGACTCATCAAGCATAGCATGAGCCATTTGTTGAACCATTATGTTCATCCTTTCCACTACTCCATTTTGCTGAGGAGTCCTGGCTATAGAGAATTATCTTCTTATTCCATGTTCTTCACAAAAATTGAAAAATTCATTTGAGGTAAACTCCCCACCTCTATCAGATCTGAGGCATTTAATTTTGTGATCAGATTCGTTTTCAACCAAAGCTTTGAAGGATTTGAATTTTCAAAGGCTTCATCTCTGTGCTTCATAAGTCCTATCCAGACCATCCTTGAATAGTCGTCAATGAATAATATAAAGTATTCTTCTCCCCGAGGTGACCTTTTCCTATACGGACCACATACATCAGTATGGACAAGTTCAAGTGACCTGCTAGCTGATCCTTCCTTCTCAGGGAAGTTAGTTCTGGTTTTCTTACTAAACTGACATGACTTGCATATTGTATTGTTTGGAATTTTGATGTCTAGAAGACCACGAACTGCCTCATATTTGCATGCTTTCCTTATTTGTGAGAAGCTTAGGTGCGCCAATCTCCAGTGCCATAGCCAGTGTTCATCATTCTTACTTAGATAGCATTGATGTTGTCCTTCTTTGAATATATATAAATTATTTGGAGTTCTTATGCCTTTGATCACTGTTTCTCCTGTATCAAGATCACGAACACTACATCCATTTGATCGAAATATTACCTCAGTTCCTTGATCACACATCTGACTGAAACTCAATAGATTATTCTTTAAGCCATCAACATACATAACATTTCCAGCTTTGACCTTTTCTTTCAACAGAATAGAACCTTTACCTTTATGAGCGCAGGGGTGTCATTTCCAAATGAGACCTTCTTCTCTTTCTCTAAGGCACTATATGACTGAAGTTTTTCCTTATCACCCGTCATATGTTTCGAACATCCGCTGTCGATGTACCATTGATTTTCTTGCCCTTCTGCATATAAGGCTATACCACATCTTTCTGGTTGTGGTTCTTTCGTTCTCCATGTTTTGGCACTTGAGATTTGTTCCTTCTGAATTGTCTGCCGAAACCTGCTCCTGCATTCAGAATCTTCGTGACCGAAGTTGTTACAAATAGAACATTCTATTTCATTTTCAAGAGTAGAAAAGTTATTGTAGGTTCTTTTCATGATCCCAATCATACTTCTTTGTTTTTGAGCTTCTCTAGTCAAGATTGTCTTATAGGCAACACATTGAGCTGCTTTGTGACCAAAGTTATGACAAGGGAAGCATTGGCCATTGAAGAAACTCCTGCGATTATCAAATCTACCCACCAAAGGATTGTAGTTTCTACTGTCATCCATTCTTAAGGCAAATTGAGAAGGCTTTACCTGAGGCTGGTTGTAGCTTCTGTTCATCCTTAAGGTGGATTGCCCCCGATTTACCTGGTAGTCTTTGTTCATTCTTGAGGTATTTACCTGGTGATCTCTATTGGGCCTTTTCTCACTCCTCCTTGCTGCATCAAGATAACTTTTGGAGGTGGATGGTTTCTGTGCTTGAGATGTTTCTTGATTATATCCTAGACCTGTCTTGATTAGGGGAGAATGCTGCACATTGATAATCTCATCTAGAGTTTCAGATCCTTTAACAAATCTAAGATTAAGAGCTTTTGTTTTCTCAATCTCTTTTCTAAGTCCCACAATTTCACATTCTAACTTTTCATAATGTTTTTCCCTTTCAGCCAGTTGAAATTGCAGAGTATCAATAATCATATTTTTCTCTTCTAAATAGATTTTGAGTTTAGAAATCTCTTCGTAAAGACCTTCTTCATCTATAGCATCCATGAAATCATCATCTTCAAAAGACATTAAAAGTCTATAGTTATTACCTCGTTCATCTTCATCACTATTTGAGAGTCCATCACTGTCTTCATGGGTGTAGCAGCTTTTCTTACTTACATTATGTTTCTTGTTCCATCTAACATGTTCCTTACCTTTGTCAAGCTTATCTTTATGAGGACACTTGGCAGCATAGTGACCGACTCTTCCACAAGCAAAACATTTGAAAGGTAACTTACCTCTGAATCTTCCAACACCCCGTTGAAGGTTCTTGACAAAATTTGATTCTTCCTCTTCTTCTAACATATGCCCTGACTCATAGTAATCTCCTTTGCCTGAAGCCTTGAACGTGGCTTCTCTTCTGTCTGATGGTCCTCCTTTCCTCATTTCGTAAGCATTTAGAATTCTGTGTAGCTGCGACATGCTAATTTTATGTAGATTCTCCTTTTCTTCTATAGTAGAAACTTTTGATTCAAAGTTAGGAGACAAAGATCTTAGAACCTTTTCAACCACAACATCCTCTTTTATTTCTTCACCCAAGTTTTTCATACAATTAACAATCTCATCTATACGTAGGAAATAGTTAGCCACACTTTCATCATTGTACATTCTGAGATTCTCATACTAAATTCTGAGGGTTTGAAGTTTTGCTCATTTTAGCTGTTCATCTCCTTCATAGCTCAGAAGGATCTTGTCCCATATTTCCTTAGCAGATTTACACTGCATAACCTTAACGAATTCCGATTGAGATAGACATCCTAATAGAGTATTGACTGCTTTTGCATTGGTTTCATATTTCTTCTTCTCAGCCGGATCTATTGGAGTTGCTGATGGAAATGTGTACCCTGTATCTATGATATCCCATACTTCTGTACCAAGAGATTGAAGATAGGCTGTGAATCTTACCTTCCAATAGACGAAGTTGGTCCCATCAAGAATTGGTGGCCTGATCGATGCTTCTCTCTCGTAGTTGCTCATGATGATAGATCTTCCTTCAAGCGATCAAGCTTCTTTTGAAGGACCCGCTCTGATAACAATTGTTGGAAATAATACTGAAAGGGGGGGGGTGAATCAGTATTATCAAATCTTTTCCAATAAACACTTGTAGATGAAACTTGTATATACCTTCCAGATTTTAATGTAATTTATTCTTTAGATGTTAACCATACTATATGTCAAAACCATATAATAATAAACAGGAACAAGAAACATAGACAATCACACCAAAGAACACCAAATATAAGGTGGAAACACAATGTGGGTGAAAACCACCTGCTGCAATATGTCTCTATCTTCTTTCAATTAGAAACTTCCTTTTACAATAATTTTGTACTATGCAGTCCTTTGCCAGTACGCAGGTTGCAACCTACAGAGAGCTACAACCCTCTCTCATTTTCCAACTTCTCCTGGAAGGGAGCTACAACCCCCTTAGCTCTTGTACTAGCTAAGATACTAGTACGTAGGTGCTGACCTACAAAAGGCTACTACCTTCTCTTTCTTCCAGGGACCACGTTTCATAAATTTTCAAACTGGATCCAAAACATCAAGTACATGTGCATCACCCAATCTCCTTTAAACAAATAACTTCTTAGAATGCAGTAACCAGAAAATAATACCAGTAACCAGACACCAATTTAAACCCGGATCTCTGCAGAAACAGATAAAAGACAGCTAAAATATATTTCAGGAAAGGTCTGCAACTTCACCGAAGGAAACCTACAGATATCCGCACTTCTGTCGTGACGAATCTGCGCAACTTTGCACATGCACTGTCTACTGTTCAGCGCACCTCCGCACCTGCTCTGCCGATTCAACTACGCACCTTCGCACCTACTTCTTCTCTGGTTCTGCGCACCCTCGCACCTACTTCTTCTCTGGTTTTGCACACCTCCGCACTGCGCCATTTCTGCTCCTACGCACCTTCGGATTTAGACAGTTTATCAATTCTCAAACATACCCCAGACTGTTGAAATCACAGATCCGTTCATGCATCAAAGGGATCCCAACTCTTCAGTAGATTTGACTTATAATGCTTCGGTTTCTCCTTGATTCAGATTCAACTATGTCTCACCAACCGATTATCAGAAATTCAGATCTTGCTCTTCTTAAGATTTTCAACACTTGTATTTTTCCAACTGATCTCCTTTCCCTTTTATAGTCAAGACCTTACTCAAACCATGGATCAAAACCATTGAGAAACAATACTAGGGATCAAAAACCTGGGTTCAATATTTTAGATGCCAAAACCATGGACCAAAACCATAGGATCAAAAACGTCGGACTAAATACCATGGACCAAACATATGATGCGCGTTTTTCTCTGCATGAAAGTCCGTGCATTTTAGGTTCGCACCTTTTGTGTGGGAGACTTGTGAACATATCCACACCTTTTCAACGGTTCTCCTGCGCAACCTGCCAATGACCACATCTTTTGATCTGTACAACTTCGGAACCAGAAAATAACTTTGCTGCACTATAATTTATCATCTGAGATGAGTGGGTTGCCATCAAGTACAACATATGTATCATAATGCCAACAGCTGGCACTTGCAATTTTTTTGCCAAATTAACATTGATGAAATTATGCTTGCAACTAGGATTTATAGACACAATGATCTTCTCCTTCTGAATCAATCCATGAACCTGCAATAAGGAGATACCAGCAAGAAATAATTATGTTTCTTGGTTTCCTTCTTTCCTGCAAAAATAAAATCTTTGCTAGGTTTTTTGGTTTCCTCCTTTCTAGTATGAGACCATTTGTCCAAAAGTAGTTCTTCAATTTCGTCAGCACAACGTAACTTCAGAATCTCACTGTTAAGTGATTTCCACCATATAGCAGCCTCATCTTTCAAATAATACCCTGTTTTGTCCTTCCAACACCCTGGGAAGTCAAACTTAAGATGTGGTATAAAATTTTCAATAGAAGACCCATTATTTTTTCCTATAAAAAACTTATTGTTATAAGCCATGAAGAGGGTTTTTGAAAACCAATTGCTTACTTGGCGAAAATTTGAAATGGCCACAATTCAATCAATATTTCTCAGAATCCCCTATTATGACCTATTTTCGGAAATGGAACCACCATTATGCATTTTCTCTTGTGGTAGAAATCTTGATCTAGGCACTGAAATTTCAGATCTGCGCTGCAACTTCTCCCGTCGTCACCAAAAATTCTGAAAAAACTGCTGATTTTAAATCAACGATATCTCCCTCATCCGAGCTCTGATTCAGCTGATTGTTTTTTTTGAATTTGGTTATTTTTTCACAAGAAATCTAGATCTGCAATTAGATTCTACAGATTTTGCACCAGGATGTACAAATCTACGCCACAAACTCACTACTGCGAAAAAATGTCTGCAACACCACTGATTTTTAGATCAGTGATATCTCCTTCATCCGGACTCCAATTTGGCCGATTTTTTTTTAACTTGGGTAATTTTTCACAAAGAATCTAGATCTGCAATTAGATTTTTCAGATTTTCCCCCAAAACATATAGATCTGATCTACAAACTCGCTACCCCAGAAAATTCCTGCAAAAATTTAAAATAAATTCTCCACTTTAGCCCAAGAAAGTGATCTGATACCACTTGTTATAGCTCTGATTCCACTTGTTATAGATCTAACCCAAAAATATATGATAATATAAATAAACCCAGGAATAATAAGATCGAAATAGATATAAATGCTTCACTTTATTGATCAAACCCTTAAGGTAGGCAACACCATACGTTCACTCCTTAAGGAGGGAGAACACTCCACAAGCCATATGTCTGTTCATACAATATTCCTTCACATCTCTCAATGTGGAGTCTTTAGCCTCTATATAGGCCTCATACATACAATACCATGGGTCATTACCATGGTTCCCTCAATACCATCTATCTAATACCATGGGCCCATTACATTATTACTAACTACTTGTGGTCCCTTAGATGATTCGGGTTAACCACCTTATTTATTACTATGGCCCATCCCAGTATTATATTATTCCCTTGGGTACCTTCCTTTTTACCCCATATCATCCCCCCTAGGTATATAATAGTTATCATATTAGTTATTCAAACCTTTCATTTAAAAGCCTTATTCATACATTTATAACATATTCTGTAACTATTATATTACCAATTTTCACTAAATGCATTCATTTTACCTTGTGGTTAATTATTAGTGATTTCTTGTATTTTTAATGATTAAATGAGTTTTTAACATGGTTTTCCAAGGACGGTTTACTAATACATTTATGTGCCTCAAAAACAAGTTCTAGTAGTAGAATTTGACAATTCGGTACTTATATTAGTTTTTGTACTAAGTAAAGGTTAACGCATTTGCACTTCTAGAAATGACATGGGTTGAAACTATATGTTCATGGATGAATTTATGTTCACAACTATCTCACATGTGAAGATCAAGACGTTAATCAAAGTTACAATCAAACCTAAAATCCACCTATAGAAATTCGATACTTAATTCAATACTAGTTTGGAATTTTCTAGAAATTCAGTGCTTAATTCGATACTTAGTTTGGTTCCTAATTTTGCACCTATGCACCAACAACTACAAGAAATTATGTCTATATTTGCAATTGCGTCCAAAATTGGAAAAAATTCAAACTAATGTGAAGTGGCATTGTTTCCATCTCCAACAAATAATTTAATACACTCCCAAATCATAACAAGACCATTTTTAAATATTATTTGTTGTTTTAATTATAGTACATGAGTGACATTTCCATGGAAGTTGATATTATTATTTGTACCTTCACTTCCTCTCCATTGTTGATCCAAGGGATCAATTTAGTGCTCAAAATTCAAATTGTGTGACAAAGCTCGAAACATGTACCAGTACATAGATCTCAGTGATCTGAATCCAACACAAATTGAATCATTCAAAACCGATATCATATGCTCTTGATGTCACATTCTAATTGAATTCGCAAACAATGTAAAAAATTTTTGGTGACAAGCTGACTGTACATCTCTGAGCCAATGGCAAGATACCACTTGGCCACTCCATATTGGTCAAAAAATATTCGAATTTGATTGGTTCATAATTTATTATTATTATATTATGTGGTTTACTGTGTTTTCAAGGGTCCAATGGGGGAGATCCACATGGGCTAATTATTGACTACCACATGGCCTCCTATTGGTGTATTAAAACTTCATATGGAGCCAAGGGCACCCCACAGGATTTGAACCAATGACCAAGCACCAAGAAGCAAGACAAGTTACCATTTCACCATCACATGAAACTTAACCATTATAGGTCTTGGGTTCTATTTAAGTTTGAGAGCTTGCGTATATGGGGGTAGGGCTAGGGTTGAGCCCCAACCCTAATCACCGCGCCCATGTGAACTAAGGGGCAAGACCAAGGGCTAGGTCTTAGCCCTAGCTCCAAGTCACAACCCATACAAAGTGACCATGGCAGAGGTTAGTAGAGGGGGATAACATGTAGCGTTCATAGCGGGGGGTAGCCCTAGGCTACATGTGCCTCAAGTGACCAAAACTAGACCGTGAAATTTTGGAGTGTGGGTTTAGCACCAAGCCCCGGGTTCCATGAGGTAAATATGACCGGTGGTCGTTCAGTTGCGGGTCCAGCCGGCGGGGGCAGGTGGTTAGCCCCAGCCCCTGATCACGTGGCCCCCATATCACCACAATTTTTTAGAATGTGGGGGTTAATGGACATTTTAACTGTCTGACAATTTCACCCGTTGAGCATGATTATAGGCCATATTTGTGATTTGGTTCCAATTTTGAGGAACTCAAGCTAGATTTGGGTCGAATTGGAGGATGGTTAGTTGTGAAATTGTGGAAAAACTTGGGAGAAGTATAATTTTCTTAGTTTTTGTCCAAACGAGGTGCAAAAAGAGCCTAGATGGGGTTTCTTTACAGTTCTGGATCCATTGGATACATTTTTTTTTTTCATTCTAAGCATTTTAAATCCATGAAAATACAAGTTTGAGCACTTAATGAAAGAGGCCCTTCATTGGAAGTTGGACCAGGAGAGGGGTGAACTCCTTTATCATGTTTGTTGTTATGTGTTTCTGATATGGTATTTTCTCTCTATTTTGGTTGTTAACTAAGTTTTAAAGTCATTTATTTGTGTGTTTTGTAACTTGATCATTACCTAAAATGCATAAAATTTCACTTACAATTTGTATATCATCTTCAAGTTTCCATTACAGATCATTTTGGTATCAGAGCATCAGGTTATTGTGAAGGTATGATTTTGTTTGCAAGTGTTTTTTTGATGCTTACAAGGATGAAGCTTAAAAGAGGAGAAGTAGAACTTGTGGAGCCAAGATGTAAAATTGTTTCAAGGATAAAAAGCACACCTCATGATTCAATAGTCATGGCACATGAAGAAGGTATTGAAGGGATGTCTGAAGATGAAAGAACTTTCATAATTTTTTTCTTTGAGATGTCTGAAATGGGGTTCTTTATGAATAGAGGAATTCAAGGTTATATGGAGAGAGATAAAAAGTTACAAAAGGAGATGGAGGAAAAGGAGACAAACCTCCAAAAGGGAACGGAAGGAATGATGGCAAACCACCACCTTCATATCCACCGTCATTGTCATCTTCATCCTTATCTTCTTCTACTTCTTCAATCCTTTCACAAACACCTCCAAGTTATCCAAATGGACATGGTAAAACTCCTTTGTTAAAGCATGACATTAAGTTTGAATTTCCTATGTATAATGGAGAGGTAAATGCTGAGAAATTAGTTAATTGGATTCATCAGATTGAAGTGTATTGTAGGATACAAATAATCAAGGATAATGAGACTAAAATTCAACTTGCTTATCTTAGGTTGGAAGGTGCGACACTTATTTGGTGGGAAGTGAAAACTCAAGAGGACATGAAGAAACATGGTAAGGTTTTATCCTCTTGGAATGATTTTGTTGTCGCAATAAGAACACAATTTTATCCATTAGCATACATGAAAAAATATATTATGGATTGGAAAAACTTTAGTCAAACTAAAGGTCAAAATGTGCAAATTTATAATTAAGAATTTAGGAAAGAGATTTTATTTTGGGTATATATTTGTCTTCTTAAGACACTTTACTCAAATACATTGGAGGATTACATAGTTATTTGAGACACACAATTCTCATGTTTAACCCTACAAAACTAGATGAAGTATGTGTACAAGCAACTCATTTAGAAGTAAGAGGGAAGAATGTTTATAAAGGAACTGGTGAGAAGTAAATTAATTCTATAGAAAAAGGAAAAGGGAAGTTCAAAGGCATGGATAAAAATAATGCTCCAGTCAAGAAATAAGGAGAAAAACTCACATGTAAACATTGTTCTAAAGAAAGCCATGATGAAGACCACTGTTGGAAACTTTATCCTGAGATGAGACCCAAAAAGTTTCATAAAAATGATACAAAAAAGATTATTACAATTACACAACAAGATCTAGGATCTAATTCCTGAGATGAAACAAAAATCATAGCCATGGGATTGAAAGGTAAGGATGCAATTTCAAGTACTAGTTCTTTTAGCAAACCCATTGAAATTCAAAATGAAAGAGAAAGAATAGAGTTTTTCCATATTATAATCATCACAAAACATAACAAGGTAGATACTTTGTTTGATAGTGGTTCACAAGAAAACCTCATTTCAAAGGACATTGTCAAGAAACTAAATTTGGAAACCATTCTGCATCTCAAACCTTATCCTTTGGGTTGGGTATGTGACAATGCCAAGTTGAAAGTGATAAGAAAATTCATAATATTTTCCATCACTGCACATTTGATTAATGAGGTAGAACTTGATGTGGTACCACTTGAAATTTGTGGGATTTTTTTGGGAAGCCCATATTTATATGACAAGAAAGCCATCTTTCATTTCCATGAGAACATGTACTGCTTGTTTAAATATAGGATTGAGTACATTGTTAGAGCACATAACAAGAAGTTCAATTTATCTCTTGTGAATGCTGGACAAATTAAGAGGTTTGTAAATGATAGTCAGAATTTTACATTGTTGATGATTAAACATAAATATGTTTATGAATCTGATGCCTTCCAAGGATGTGATGCAAGGTTAAAATATGATTTGTTTGAAGTTGCTAACACATATGATAGGATGTTTCAGGAATATAATGTGTTGCCTCTTAAAAGAGGTAAACAACATCAAGTTCATTTGCAACAAGATGATTCATTTTTGAACATTAGTTTGAAAAAAATGCCAGTGTTAGAGAAAGCAGGAATCGAGAAGAAGATGCAAGAGCTACTTGATAAAGGGAAGATTAATTCTAATACATCTTCTTGTTGATCTCCTAATGTTTTGGATTTGAGGAAGAATGGTGTATGACGATGGTGTTCACATTTGGTGAAGAGTTGAGCCAAAGATAAGGTTGAACATGATCAATGTCATGTTGGCCAAAATTTTCAAGTTGGAGATGAACTAAGCCTTTGCATCAACAAAGAAAAATTTCAAGGTGAAAAGAACTTGAAAATGGGTAAGCCTCCTTTGATTGAAGACATATGAGAGAATGTTTAGATTTATTTAACATAAGTTTTCTCTTCTAAAAATCTTGAAGAATTGCAACAAGGTTCTATCCTTAATAGAGTGTTTGCTTGAGGGGGCCTGACCTAGGTTCAAAGTTAATTAGCCAAACAAATCCCTACACCATTGGCCCTTACGACAACAGCCGCGGAGCGTGGACTGAGGTCTCACCCAAAGCAATATGGGGGGATGCTGGAACCAAGTTTCTGCACCCTTGAGATGTTTGAGGGGTCAATTTAGTCCAATTGTGAATACCTTCATGCATGTTACTTCATGTATTACCCTGGCCTGCGAGGCCTTCACGATCTATTATAATTTCCTTCGCGCAACCCTAACGAGGGGCTGAGATGCTTTCGTTCTGTTAAGGAAGCGATCTGCGCTATTCCCCGAATCACACCTCAGATCTTACTTATCTCCTTATAACTGTTAGTTAACTTCACGTAAACAGATACTTTATCTTATATTCACTTAATCAACACAATCATATGAGTTCGTGCATCATATAAACAACGGAAATGTAATTTATACCCAATACATTCAATGCAGAAAACAATAAATAAATACATAGGAATGGTATAAAAATTCTCTTTATTAATGCTTCAATCGGTTACAGACTCAACCTGCCCTGTGCACTCGGCTACGGACTACTAGGCCTCTGCGCACTTAGCTGCAGAACCTTCTCCTACTCTATGACCCAAGACTCAACTCTACACTTAGCTAAGACTCAATTCTTCATCCTTCTCCCATCAATTGATTTCTTTATCTACAGCTTAGAGCCTCACTCTATTTATACAATCCCATGGTCCACAGACCATGGGTGGATCTCTAAAGCGGATATTACATTTACAAAAATGAGGGTAGATAACCCTATGACTCATTTACAAGTTGACGCTCTACACTCACAAAACGCGGAGTATTTACATTAGATTTAGTCAAAATCTAGGCTTTAAGCCCCAAAAATTCCCTTGGTGAATCCCGTACCCAATAGGCCCCCAACACAAACATCATGACTCACTGTCGAGTCACTCTATTAGTGTGGAGATCTTTGCATAGAGACCTCCAAACTCTGCCCAAACTGCTGCAAGATCAGCAGCGCACTGAGCAACTACTTGATGTACCTCCTGCACGTGTTGTTCAGAGACTGCGGTATCTAAACTACTTCCTTGCATATTCTATTGCATTCCTTGCATCTAGTTAGAGTCTCGAGCCTCCTTTTAGCTGTTTGGAGCTCTAAGACTGTTCTTCGGTCAGATATTCAGATAGTCGGGCCACCCATGTATGGCTTCAACTGATTGACATTCACTTTTCCTGGGAAAGGTTCTCCATTTAACTTTACCAACTGCACCGTGCCCCCATCTGTGACCTCCTTAATAACATATGGTCCCAGCCAATGCATTCTAAATTTTCCCAAGAATTTATTAAACTTACTATCATACAGTAACACAAAATCATTCACCTTGAAGGTGCACAACTTAATATGTCGATTGTGCCAGGCCTTTTTGCGCTGCTTTTGTACTTGTTGGTGAAAGCCAGCCAAAAATCATTCTTCCTCGAGTTCCTCCAACTATGAAAGCCTCTTCTCCAGGGATCTGTGGTCTATCATACCTGTGAGCACTGTTATGCACATAATAGGCATGATGTATTCCATTGGCATTATGACTTCCACTGCATAGACCAGCCAAAAAGGTGTTTGCCCCATTAGTTTCTTGCATGTCATCCTATAAGCCCATAATACTACAGGTATGTGCAGGTCCCAATCACTTCGCTGCGTGTTGCATACTTTGGTTAGCGCAGTCTCCAGTACTTTGTTAAATGCTTCTACTATCCTGTTAGCTTGTGGGTGATACAGTGTGCTTTTTTGATGATACACCTGAAACTATTTTGTCAGCGCGCTAATCGTCTCATTCAGGAAATGTGTACTGTAGTCACTCATTAAGATCTCCGGACATCCAAATCGTATCAATACATGTTCAAACAGAAACTTTGCGGCCGTCATGGCCATGCAATCTTTTACCAGCTACGCTTATGCCCAACGAGTCAGGTACTCTGTCGCAGTGATAATATATCTTGCGCCCATTTTTCCTTGAGGTTTAATAGGTCCTAAGAAGTTGATTGCCCACTTTTCAAAGGGCTATAGTGTCGTTTGTGGATTCAAAGGAATCTTGTCCCTCTATGATGGTTTACCTATTCTTTGACATACATCATAGGCCTTGCAATGTGCTTTTGAATCTTGATGAAGGGTTGGCCACCACAACCCTGCGCGGAGAATATTCTACGTGGTCGCTCTCCTTGCATAATGTCCTCCTACAACACCCCCATGAGTGTCTGTGAGGAAATTGCTTTGTTCAAATTTAGGTACTTACCATCGCAGTATCTCATCATTCCCCATCTTATATAGGTGCACCACAATGACAGAGAAGTCTATCGTGCGCACCACTAGTTCCTTCTTCTGCTAGACAGAGTATTCTTTTGGCATAGTTCCAGTCGTAAGAAAGTGGATTATATCTTAAAAATTTCCATCCACTATGTTATCATAAAATCAGTACTAAGGGCTACTACTTAATAAGATCTCATGAAACTGTTTCAGACCAGGCTTTAGACTAAGGTTTAGCCTCCTTAGTCAGAGAGGGCTCTCTCACAGATTTTTGATATGCATTAAGGGCAAGAAAAGATGGCTAACTCTTTAAAAAGTATATGAAATTTAAGCTGGTTGGAACAACAAAATAAGGCTTCTCCCATTGGGCTCATGGAGTCATACACTTCTGCAGTAAACAAGTAGCTACTCAATCATGGAAGCCAAGGCATATAATGTCTCAATGCTCAAAACATTTACCAAGA
>APFE030909738.1:0-17337 GCA_000404065.3 Pinus taeda | reverse complement strand
ACAGAAAGCTTCTATAGGAACCTCTCCGTTTAATCTTGTGTATGGAAAAGAAGCAATACTGCCCACAAACCTTGTTCTTCCTTCTTTAGCCCTAGTGCAGTTCATTGAGGAAGCTCCTTCCTCTTCTATTCAACTTAGATATGATCAAATTTTAAAACTAGAAGAAGAAAGAGAAAAAGCCAAGGATACCCATGCCAAACATCAGCAAATCATCAAAGCATCTTTTGATTCAGTCTCATCCGGTTCAAAACAATTCCAAGTCGGCGATTTAGTTCTGAAATGAGACAAAGCCCATGAAGACAAGGGAAAACACACCAAGTTCCAGAAGTTGTGGCTTGGACCATTTCAGATTTGTGAGAAGGTAGTCCATTCGACCTTTGTATTGCAAGATTTAGCAGGTTTGAGGGATTCTCTCCCTGTTAATGGCCTTATCCTAAAAAAAATTCTTTAATTGAGAAGGTAACCCCTTCTCCTTTCATTTCTGTAGGATTTTATAGTTTGTAGGATTTTTAGGAAATAAAGTTTAAAGGCATCTTCCATTGACCTTTTGCTATGTTTGAAAAGTTGTCTCACAGAAGTATTATGAATATTTGCTTTCAAAACAATAGAACTTTTAACTGAAAGAGACAATTTTTGGGAAATTAGGTATCATTGTATTCTGAAACCACAATTTAAATTTGGTGAACTCCTCCCAAAGCATAGAAGTAAGGTAAATCATTTTCTGTTTTCAAATTGGTCTCAAAAGGTTATTAATATCAAAGATAGAAGCCAATTCAATTTCAGCATCTTCAACTCTTAACCTGTTATCCATTGACTCTTAAGGAAAAGATTGTTCATCCCATTCATTAAAGATTATGATTATTCAGAGTGTAATTCTAAAATATAAGATATTAAAGATAAGAGGTCTTATTACAAGCCTGCTTACCATGTTCATAGGGAAATAGTTTAACTGACATTACCAATACTGCATACCAAAACAGGGTAATGGCTTGAAATTGCAAGACAAGGAGTCTCATCACAAGCTATCTTGTTCAGTTAGATTACTACCAGTGAATGGCATTGTCAACAACTGGCCACCAAACCAGGGCAATGGCTTTTTATCCTGTCAATGACAGAAAAAAGAAAGATGAACAAAATATGAAAACATGTTTTGAATTCATTATGATAATCACACTCTTAATTGGATGGGACAATGGACAATTACATGGTTAAAAGGTATCCCTGTCGAAACTATAAACGTTTGCTGGCAGCAGAGGCTTTACCTATGACAAACGAGTTTACTATAAAGGCTGATTTGGAAAGGTTTTCTATTTTTATCATTATAAACCAATAAAGGCCCATTTAAGACTTAAGATGTACTTATTATAAGCAAAGGGAGGAAGTTAGCAAAATTAGTTTCATGATATTCAGAATGCATAAATATCTAGTTATATCAGAATTTTTCCCTTTTAGTTGAAACTCTATTTTGAAAAAGCTTAAGTATTTTTTATTTTTCCAGAGATAACTGGTTCTTCCAGCGAATCGCCAATTGTTGTGCTCTACAAACAGCCCCCCATTTCATAGCATTTTATTCATAAAACATCAACCTATGAAATGGGTCCCTTTAAAGTAAGATTGATATCAATACTTTTATTGTTCAAAAATTCTGATAATCAAATGAATGCATGTTAAAAAACCCTTTTTGAACAAACCCATTTAAAAGAAATAACGTGAATCTTGGTCATTGCGATAAAGCGATCGCAAGATCACATATCGCAATGATATAAGAGATATATATAAGTGGCACAAAGCTTTCCGCCGATGCGATATCGCAATCGGTGATCGGCAATATCCAATGCACATTTCAAAGCGCCCCATACCATTAGCCCCGATGCGATGCGCAATTGGCAATCGATGATCAACGGTTTACTTTCACTTAAGTCTTGACGCGCTCCGAGCTTTTCACCGATGCGATATCGCATTCGGTGATCGGCGGTATCCAATACACACCATTAAGGCGCACTGGTCATACACCTGATGCGATGCGATAAAGCGCAGTTTTCAATAAAAAAACCGTTAAGTGATGGGATAGCACAATTCATTCATATTTAAATCTTGATCACTTGCGCTCAGCCACCAAAACGTCCATTGCATGCTTAAGGGGATTATTCACCCGAATAACGATTTAATGGGCATTTAAAGGATGACAGGTTTTATACGGCCAATTAATGGGATCATGTCTTAAAGTCTTTCTATGGATTGTCTCCGCGCCCATTTTAAAAGCTGAATATCTTATTGCGTACCTATTCATATGTTATTGTCACTTGCAAGTTTTCATTGTTATCTCTCTGTATTACGCGCAATTGCCTCTCTGTGCAGAATTCATTCATAGACAGGAGTTTGAGCATGATGGGAAAGAAATCTAAGAAGACCGTGGGTGCTTCCGCTCCACCAGTCGCAGGACAAGCTGTTGTAAACAAGAAGAAGGGCCTAATATCTGATACTACATGCACGGGTCTCACTAGAGTTACTTGGAAAGGCACTTACGACTTAATTGAAGCTGAGAAACCACAGAAGATGGTAATAGAAGCTGGCGTGGATTTACTACGGAAGTCTGATTGTACTCTCAAAGATTTAGCCGACTCTTTCCTTCACAGAATAGCAGCCAGGGAGCAAATTCTCCCATACACAGACGTTGTACGATGGGCGATTGAAGAAATCCCAATCTTGGACAGAACTTTCAGCACCAGAGATGGGAGGATTTTCAGATCATTCAAGGTAGATGACCTAAGGCAAATGTATCATTTGCCCAAGCCAAAGAAAATATATAACAAGGACTTCCTGGAGAAGTTTGCAAGCGAAAATGAAATTGAATCCGAACCCATCAAGGATTGGAGACAAAATTCGAACAAGCACAAACACGAATCTTCCGGTAAGTACTCGGTTGATTCATTGGCTTCTCCTTATTGTTATGCGGGAATAATGATGTGTAGGCTATGGGGATTGCACGACTCTGCTAGTTTTACCATAGAAATGGTTCCTCTTATGGAGGCAGCAGTAAACAGTATAATTATGGATTGGGCTACTATTCTCTCGGATAAACTAGCAATAGCTGTTCGTGATTTTAGAAATAAGACTGTGATCACTGAAAGGAAAATCCCCCCATTTTACTATAGTGCATATATCTTAGACACATTATGTTTCAATTCTGAATTTCCTGTCCTCGGTTGGAGGTGGACTGCACAGGACCCTCACCCATTCATATATATCACCAAAAATTGTGGAAGTCTTCTTACAAAAACCACCTGTATCAAATCTGCAATGGCTTTATGGTGCCCATTTACTATTCCATTTTTAATAAACCCATTCCGAAGATTTCCTATCAAGCTTCCTTTGATTTTCCAGCAGTGGCAAGTTGGTTTGGAGAAGTTAAATTTACCTATATCAGAGTTTACAGCAGCCAAGCCAACCCACATGTTCTCCCTTTATATTTTCCAGATAAGCTGCTAGCAAGAGAAATCGCGTATCAGATTATGGCTGAGAGTACTACACAGACTCTCAAAAGAGAAAAGAAAAGAGGTTGGCCCTCTTTTCCCTTGAGGTGTGGTGTCTTTACGCTGCGTGACCTCAAACATGTAGAAAAGGAAGCCACAAAGATTCAATCTTTAGCTCTGGCCACAATCCCAAACAGGGCATTTGATCCAAAGCTAGTTTCCTATGCCGCATTAGAACAAGCCAAATTGACAAAGTTTGAGCATCAGGAAGATATGTTCGATGACCTGTTCACTTCAATTGAAACAATAGGTCAGGCTAAAGAACTCGCTAGGATGAAATATAATGATGAAGGGTTGACTGAGTTCAATAAACTTAGAGAGTAGAGGTTGCAAACTCTGCCTCTAGATTTATTAGCAACGACCCCAGCGACATCGTCAAGCGAGCCTGGTCGACAACAGTTAAAAGAACCTCCTGCTATAACAAAAGATCATAATAAGGAGCAGGAGGAAAAGCAGAGGAAGGAGTAGGAAGAACAGCTAAAGAAAGAGCATGAGGATAAACAACAGAGGGAACAAGTGGAGCATAAGAAGAAAGAACAGGAACAAGTACAGAAGGAGTCTCAAACTAAGAAAGGGCAATAGACCACCACTGATGCCAATGTGGACACTACCACAGACCCTAAATTGCTCCAGGAATAGCAGCAGTTTGATTCTATCATCAGTGGAATAAAAGGCTCAAAAGATACAAACACTTCTAAGGCTAACGACATGCAAGACGTTACTTCACCTCAGGTTCTAAGTGGAACCAGCGGCCCACCTAAGTCTAAGGATGTTCAGATAATTCCAAAAGATCCCACTGATCAAATCATTCTGCAGGTAGAAGATATTCCTCCATTGGATGTTTTCTACAGCCCGAGGCATAGAGCAGTTGTAAAGCGATCAAGGAAAAGACGAAGGATTGATCAACCTTCTATCTTTCCGGAGCAAACAGTCACGGGTAATGTAGTATGGAAGGAGAAATTGGACCCCTCCGATGACCTAACAAAGTTGTCACAGTATGCTGGAGCCTATTCGGCAGCAAGAATCGACAAAGCATCGGAGGTAAGCCTTCTATTGAAGAATAAGGACCGAGAAATCTCTGCATTACAGGCGGAATTGGCCGAGACAAAGCAGAAGGAAGCGCAAGCAGAGGAGCAGTTGCTGGCACAACAACAAATGAACAATCAATTGACCCAGCAATTGCAAGCGGAAAAGCAAAGGATCGACCAAAGTGCAATCTAGAAATAGAAAGAATTGACAGAGGCATTAGCACAGTTGAAAGCAGCGAATGAACAAATGGTGAAAACCAAAGATGAGCAAATCGCTCAAATGTCATCGTAGCTAGAAAAGATGAAAGGTGCTTCGCAAGTGGCAGAGTTCAGAAAAGAAGCATCATTAATAAACAATGCGTTAATATCTCAGGTTAGACTCTTGTGTCAACAGATCGCTCAAGCTGAGCCACTGTGTGAGCTAACTATATCTATACATGAGCAGGTAGAGAAGGCCAGGGATGAATTAAATCAAGCCGATGAAGCCATTATTGCATATCTTGAATGGCAAGATTCTGATCAAGGAAAAGCAGAAAATTTGCCCAAGATATTTGAAACATATAAGGATATACTTTTCACATAATGGCACACTCAGGTGATGAAAGCAGAGAGAGCGGCTTCAAGATGTAAATCAACTTCTAGCAATCTAGTTGATTTAGTCAACAACACTCTCTACTTGGCAAATATGATTTCCCAATGTACACCAAGAAAGATGACAACAACAAATACACTGGAGCAATCATGTTATCTTGAGTTAGAAGAAAAGGGAAGATTAATCGCCGGGATTAATAGTTGAAACTTGGAAGCATATTGGCTCTTCCTAATTAAGCCACATACAGAAAGAGCCGCCCCGAAGTGTTTAACAGATGCAATCGGGTGTATGATTCCCAATATTCAAGATGCCACCTATGCTGCCCAGCTCAGTTCGCGCCTCAACAAACCTCCAGAAGTTGAGCGAATGCTTGCAATAAATCAGCTCAGATTCAAAGGAAAGCAGTGGACTTGATGAATCACCCTCCAGATTGCCAAATCGCTAGCCAAAATAGGATCAAAAGTTATTGATATCAATTTAGTAGCATTTCTGTTTAGTAGATATTTAAATTAGTATTGTATTTATAGACCCTTTCATGTTTTTAGAAAGGGTCGTAAAATTTTGTAAGAGACTTAACAGACTGAAGTTTGCACTACTGTGCTTCAGCCAATATTCTTTTATGAAACTCGACCAGTTTTTCTTACTTTAATGAGAAAGTTTCTTTATGCAATTGTGCACTATTGTCGTTGATTGAAGAATGTTTTTGTGTTAAAGGAAGAACTGCACATAGCGATTGATATTTGGGAGTGTCATGCAGCTCATATGGTATTTCTATCTATGTCTGAATTCATTCCATTTATATGAATTGTTATGTAATTATTCTTGCTATCGTTGATTATATGCATGCGCTATAACAGCAAATCTTATTCATTCCACTATTGGGTGTTTAGTGATCTGCCTTTGCTTTTAATCATGTGTATGACAATGATATAAATGTATAAAGTGTGGTAATTTTGCTTTAATAGCTCTGCTTAACTATTTAAGCACAGCAATCTTAAATGATTTAATATCTATGTTGTGAAGATACAGTCATCTATATGCTTGTCTTTTAGACATAGAACATCAAACGCTACACTTTGGAACTCAATAGATTCCCGGGATAGTTTCATTTGTTTATATTTCTGTCAATAGTTTTAGCCTTTCGCTCACCGCTAGTGTTATCTATAAATCATTCACTCATCCCATTTATCTATTTCTGGGAAACTAGTCCCATTATCCCCAGTCGGAGCCACTACCCCATACGGAAAAGGAGCTGCACTAAGGTCCGGACCGGGTGGTTTCCCCAATGTTGTTGCAGCGATTTTCGAGGCATCAACACTTGCATATCATGAAAACAACATAATTCTTAAAAAATTTATTAAACTATCATCGATATTCCACTGGAACAACTCATCACAACAAATATGATAATATTACTAAAATTTGTACTCTTGATTTTTCCATACATCTTTTAGTTTGTTGATTTTCTTGGTTATTTAATTAAATTAGTTAAATTGACATAAAGGAATACACGCATTATCCAAAATAGATATAAATTTTTACTCTAGGAAACCCTTACAAGAGAAAACCCAACTAGAAGGTGAGGCTATTATGCTCCCTTTTCATTGTTATGAAAAATATGTTAGTACAAAGGAGGGGATACTCTATATGGAGTTACTTGAGACATGTTGCCTGTAAGGCTACTAAAAAACATTAACCATCTCCCACTTTCTATGCTTTATATGGAATAACATATAATGGAATCCCTACTCCTCCTAGTGGCCCAATATATGACATATCCCAATAACCAACTAAGGGTAAGGTTTGACTCCCTCAAATCTCAACAAGAGTTACAATTTTTAACCATCAACAATATTCTTCAATGTCCATATGTCTCTAACCCAATATTCATGAGTAATGGGCATTGACATGGCATCCACTTGTACCATGGTGGTCAAAGAAGCAGGTCAACTTGTGGTATGCATAACTTTTGCATACAAACTCAATTTGGTGTATTTCTTGCACCATTAGAAATGTCTCTAAGTATATAACAAACCTAAGGGGTTTTACTAAGAAAGAGTTCTTGGATCCCAATAAAACTTCATTTAAGGCCTCAAAATTCCTCTAGAATTTTCATGCCCAATTCTCCAAATTAGAACCTGATGGTAAAAATGAGCCTGCAAGTTGATTCCTCTAATTTTTCCACTCTGAAAGCTTTGAGATAGATGAAAAATAATATAGTGACCCAATCCAGATCGTACTTCCTAATTTTGGGATGTTTTTGGTCCGCATAATCTTCACTAAATGAGTTGAGGAAAAATTTCCTCTACCTTCTCCCTTGAGTACCCTTTTTCTTTTCCTTGAATTTTTCCTTTCAATCCAAGCTACCAAAGGTCATGCTACCCCCACATTGTATTTTTAAACCTCTTCTATGAAATTGTGTCCTTTGCAAACTCTACCTCAACATATGGTGTTAATTGCTCTATGGAAGGTAGGTATTGCCCCTCCTCCTAATCCAACAATGAAAACTCGGAGTTTAAGATTCTCTATATTCACCACTAAGTAAATGCACATGTATGGGGTAGATAGGATTTGTAGGCATTATCTCCCAACTTTCCAGTATCTTGAATGATCCATACTATAGAGATTGTATCCTCTTACTAGCACCCTATATTATTTCCTTATTAAATTATAGCCATACTCTATCTCGTACTCTAAATGACTTCGTTGTTCCATTTTGATCATGCTTAGCCTTATATTTTTCCTACAACTTCTTTAGCATCTCTTGCACCTGCAAATGGATCTACCTAATCTTCTCAACAAATTTTTTAAATCTTTATGCATCATTTGTGATATCCTCCCTCACTACCTCCTTGCATCTATATATAGCATCCAAAGGTGAAGGTGGTAAATATCCAAAACAATTTTTAAATGTGGAATTACTAGTATTAATGTGAATTTCTTTGTTATAAGATTGTTTTATATAGACCATATTTTCATCTCGGGTGTTTGGATATTTCTGATTGTAACCCCTCAAAAGTTGCACCAAAGTCTTGTTGACTACTTCTATTTTCCCATTTGTCTATGGATGGAATGTTATAGACCTATTTAACTTTGTGTCCATATTATCGACAATATGGCTAAAATGCATTGGGAGATTTGACGTCCTTATCTAAAATGATGCTCCCTAGTATACCAAAGTGTACCCAAAACTATTCAAAAAACAAGTGATCCGGATTGGATCATTGTATTGTTTTTCATCCATATTGATGCTTTCAAAGTAAAAAAGGTGGAGGAATCAACTCATAGGACCATTTTTACTAGCGGGATCCAATTTGGTAAATTGGGTTTTGAAACCTCCCAAAAGTAGTTTGAGATATCAATTGTCATTTTTTAGGGATAAAACTTTGTTTCTTAAGCATGAAGTGTTTTATCACTATTCCACACATATATCCTTTCCAACGGTGTAAGAATCACCTCAATCAGAGTTTATGCACAAAATATATGCCACTTGGAAGTTTACCTTCCTATTTTAACCACCATAATTTGAGAGGATTCCACATTAACCCACATTATTCATGGAAAATGGGTTAATCATGCGACATGATGAAGAAGAGTCTCAAAGGTTCCATATTGTAGCTCTTGTTAAGAGTTGAGGAAGTCGGGGCCTTACCACTAGTAGGTTATCAAGTTGTGTCATAACTGGGCCACTAGGAGGAAAAGGGGTTTCATTCTATTTGAGTGAATTTTTGTTCCATAGATGAGAAAAGTAGCCAAAAGTAGATAGAGAGTGAGAAAATAGAGAGGATTTGAACATTGTAGTATCCCATGGGTCATAGGTCTCCCTTCTTTGTACTTACATCCATTTCTAATCAGAGAAAGAGAAGAAAGCAATCTCACCTTCCAATTAGGTTTGCTACCGAAGGGTTCCCAAATTATATCTTGTGTTAATTTGTGGTTTGTGAGTTCTATTTTGTAGTTCTCTATTTTCACACAATAAACAATAATTAATAGATCCATAAATATAAGGATAAATAAACCCTCATACTGTAGATTTCATATTTTCTAATATATTTTTAGTAAGTATATTGTGATGAATTGTCTAGTGGAATATCCACGTCAATTTACAAATCGTATTCATATCAAAGTAGGTTTATTTGGGTATATTATGGAGACTTGTAAAGAATCCAAATCAATTAAATTCAAAGTCACAAAAACCTAGTCATGGTCGACAATTCTGTGAATAATTCTCAAGGTCTCGCAGAGGAAAGCTTTGCATGACTAGAAGAACAAACTGCTCATATAAACCATAATGTGAGCATACTCATGGTATCATTGACCAATAAACTTGGTCTACTAGATCGAGGTTATAACACGGAGTTCATATTGGAGGGGAAATCAATAAATCAAGAAGAAACATAAAGGTAGTTTATGAACTAACCTGAAAAGGATCAACCTAATTCAAGTGCCATGAACCATTCAAAGCCCTACTCAAAATGGAAGGGAAGGCTGACATCAAGCCATTATGTGATATCAACACTCTGAAGCTAAATCATTAGTTACAACAATTATAAGTTTATTTTAGTGTTCATCATATATAGGAAGAACATAAAATTTAGTTTGCTCTATTTAAATTAGAGGGTCGTGCCCTAACCTGGTGGGAAAGCCACATGGAGACCTTGAGATTGAAGGGAGATATTCCAGTGACAAAGTGCGAGTATTTCAAAACCCTCATAAAGTGACGATTTTACCCTATCATGCATGTATAGAACTAGTGGATCTATCGGCATTACTTCACGAAAGAACAAGGGCAGAGTGTACATAATGCAATATAAAGATTATAAAGATGGACAGAATGTGGGGTATATGTTGAAAGAACCCATATGTACTCCTCAAGTATTTGGGGGTTCTACACAATGATCTACAGAAGCAAGTGATGTTTTTGAAACATTGATTGGTGGCGAGGCTTGTTTATAGACACAGTTCCTAGAGAACATAGGCCAAAAGAAAGGGAAATCCAATTGGTCAAAGCAGAAGTAGAATCACAATGCTTCTAAGGAGAAGGAGAAGAAGTGGAAGGGGGAAAGCTAAAAATGCAATAACCACAAATCATTAATGCAAATATCCCAACAGCTAGTGCAACCACTATAACATCGATGATCATACAAAAGATAAATGTTGGAAGTTGCATCTAGAGCTTAAGTTTAAGAACAAAAAGAAAGACGCAAAGAAGAATAATCTCATGGCCATTTATTTAAGCAACTAGTTTGAATGTATCTGGGACATGGATGAGAAGATAGTCTATAGATTAGTGTAGAAAGAGGTGAATCTGAGAATCCTTCAACAATAGGAAGAGAAGGAAATGACTAGACTCTTCCATATAAATATACAGGTCAAGAAGAGAAAGATTGATGCTTGTTTGACTTAGGATCACAAGTGAATCTCATTGTAGCAGAGCTAGTAAAAAAATTGGGATTGGATGTTTGTGATCATCCAAGATCATATCCATTGGGATGGGTAAACAATGATGCATACATAAAGGTCACCAAACAATGTAAAATCAAATTTTCTATCAGTGCTAATTTTATTGATGAAGAAGAACTATATGTAGTTCCCCTTGATATATGTGGATCAGGTTTTGGAATTACCTATATGTAAATGTAGGATGCAATATTCATACGAAGATCCATCTAGTATCGCCTCATCAAGGATGGAAAATCCTTCACCATCAATGCGCACAAGAGAAAGTACAAAAATTTGCATGTAAGTGCCAACCAAGTCAAGAAACTGATCAATGTTAAAAAGAAGTATGTTTTACAATTTTTAAGAGAAAATTAATCTATAGAAGAATTAGTAAGAGAAAATTCATCCTTGGAGGGTATACTAAAGAGAAAACGCAACAACTAGAAGAGTTTCTATAGGAATATATGGGTGTGTTCTATGAGCCTAAAGGGCTATCACCCAAGAGGGAAGTGGAGCATGAGATCCAATTATTATCAGACTCTCCATTGCCAAACATTGGGTTGCGTAGGCATTATGTTATAGAAGCAAGTGAGGAAAAGAAGAAATTACAAAAGCTACTGGAACAAGGTGTATTTTGACCAAGTATCTCATCATGTGTGTCACCCATCATCATTGTGCCAAAGAAGGATGGGACTCAGTGGATGCATGTTGATTACTGGGCATTAAAACAAATTATGCTCAAGAACATATACCAACTGACAGGATAGATGATTTGTTGGATCACTTCTAGTAGTCAAATACTTCACAAATCTGGACTTGAAGTCTGGATATCACCAGGCTCGAGTCATAGAAGAAGATACCTAGAATATTACCTTCAAACGAAGGCAAGGTTTGTATGAGTGGTTAGTCGTGGTGTTTGGCCTATGCAATGCACCAACTTCATTTATGAGGTTAATGAATGATATATTATGCCCTTTTCTAGATTCATTTGCTATTTTATATTTGGATGATATATTGGTATACAATGTTACATGGGAGGAGCACATCTCACTTTTTATGTACGTGCTAGAGACATTATAAAGGCACTATCTATTGGAAAATCTCAAGAAGTATGAGTTTGCAAACATTCTTTGATGTATCTAGCGTATGTGATAGGTGGAAGAGAGCAAAAGATAGATCTTGCCAATGGATGCCTTCATGAAGTGGTCAGTGCCTACTAATTTTTATGAGCTAGGGGTTTCATTGGGGTAGCATAGTACTTGATTTCAACAATAGTATCTCCATTCCACAAAATACCAGCAAGTGGCAAGAGTTCCTAGTGGGGAAAGGGTCAACAGAGGGCCTTTGAGGAGTTAAAGAAAAAAATCAATCAAACACTTGTTTTAAAATTACTAAACTTGCAACAACCCTTTTAAGTGGAGACAAATGTGAGTGTATGCTATGGGAGGGATCTTGATGTAAGGAGGAAGGTTTGTATGCTACCATTGTGAAGTATTTCATGGGGAATTTTCAACTACACTACTTACAAAAAGGAGCTATATGCCCTATTGCAAGTTTTGAAGAGGTGGAAATGTTATCTAATGGGAAAGGAGATAATAAACCACACATATCATCATCCACTAAAGTACCTACAAGCCTAGAGTAAGCTACCAAAAACTAGGCATTACAAGTAGATGGGGTTTCTACAATAGTTTCATTTAGTGATAAAGTACAAGAAGGGTAGCACAAAAGAGTTGGTTGACATGCTTTCAAGGCCACCCATGCAAAAGAGAATTGCTTTGGGAAATATTATGCACATGGAGTCATTTTCTCATGATGCATACACAGAGGAATATTCATAAGATGAGGACTTCAAGAAGGTGTTTCATCAATTGTAGAGCCAATGTCATGTACCTGATAGTGACAACACAATTAACTACCATCTCTAATACGTGTTAATCCATAGGATAGATAAGCTATGTGTTCCTGAAGTTGATCAACTACAAATGATTAGAGAAGCTCACACCTCCAAGGTTGAATGTCACTTTAGTGAAGGGAATACGATGGCCGACTTGCAGAGGTATATGTATTAGCTCAATATGCAAGAATAGTTAGGTAGTTTCATAAGGGGATGCATGGTTTGTTGTGCCAGCAAGACTAGTCATAAGAAACATGGTCTATATCATCTCTTTCTTTTACCCACTCATCCTTAGGAAAGCATTTCTAGGGACTTTATGGGAGCTTTACCAATGGCTAAGAAGGGACATGACTATTTGTATGTGGTAGTTGATAGGTTTGAAAATATGTGTTCAATGTTATTCCATATTGGATCATTATATTGTTTTTCATCCATATTGATGCTTTAAGAGTGGAAAAAGTGAAGGAATCAACTCATAGGACCATTTTTTATTGGCGAGACCTAGTTTGAAAAAAACAAGGTCTAAAACCTTTCAGGATCATTTTGAGAAATCAAATGATGTTTTCTAGGGGTAAAACTTTGTTTCTTTAATTTATCACCTTTTTTCCTATTCTACACACAAATACCTCTCCAACGACACAAGAATCACATCAATCAAAGTCTGTATGCAAAAGTTATGCCACTCAACGTCGACCTTCCTATTTTCACCACCATAATTCAAGAGGATGCCACATCAACCCCCATTATTCATGAAAAAGGGTCTATCCACGTGATTATGGTGTAGAATACTCTAGAAAATTCTATTTTGTAACTTTGGTTAAGAGTTGAGGTAGTCAAACCTAACCACTAGTAGGTTATCGAGTTGTGTTATAACCGAGCCACTGGGAGGAAAAGGGGTTCCATTCTTTCGAGTGCATTTGTTCCAAAGATGAGAAAAAAAAAAAAAGATAAGAGTGATAGGAGATATAGGACACAAAGAGGATTTGTGCATTGTAGTAGCCCATAGGCCATAGGCCATACTTCTTTGTACTCGCAAACATTTTCTATTCAGAGAATGAGAGCAGAGCGACCTCACCTTCGAGTTGGGTTTCTCAGGTCATATCTTGTGTCAAATTTTTGTGTAAGATTTTACTTCATTGTTCTATATTTTATATATAATTTTAATTTTCATGCACACTCTATTAACAATAAACTATATATTCATAAATCTAAAGAGAAATAAAACTATAATAGCATAGATTTTGGATTTTTCAAGTATAATCTCACCATATTTCTTGTGACAGACTGTCCGTTGGAATATCCACAATGATTTATGGATCAAATTCCCTATAAAAAGACCATCAACAGGTAATAAGTAATGAACTTGTTCTTTGGATAGGTCTAGGTTCACTTTGAGATACTAAGGAGCATCATTTCAAATAGGGACATAATATTTCTTAACACATTTCAGACTACAATGTGGGAGAATATGGATATGAATTTAAATAGGTCTACAACATTCCATCCATAGACAGACGGGAAAACTTTAGTACTAATAGGAATTTTGTGCATTTTTTGGGGGTATAATCATAAGCATACAAAGACAGGATGAAAATATTGTATATATACAATACTCTTATAATAGAGCAATCCACACTTATACTAGTAAGTCCCCATTTGAAAGTTGATTTGGATATTTACCACCTTTAGCTTTGGAAATTGGATATGTGCAACAAGGAGGAGTGAGGGAGGATCTTACTAGGGATGCCTTAAGGATGAAAAAAATTGTTGAGAAGATCAAGAAAATTCATCCATAGGTACCTAAGACACTACAAAAGTTGCACGAAAAATATGAGGCCCTTAGTTATCAACACATAAAAGAGAGGTCAATCAAGGTGGGGGACAGAATATGGCTATAGCAAAATAAGGAGAGGCTAAAAGGTCTCAGTAACAAAATCAAGGCTCTGTGATATGGTCTCTTTGAGATACTAGAGAAGGTGGGAGATAATCCCTATAAACTCAGATGATGAATGTAGAGAACCTAAAAATATATTATCCTTCCATGATAGACTAGTAAGAGGAACATGTCCTCGGATCTATAGAGGGTTTGGCACCAAATTCGTAGGCTATTGGAAATCATGATTTTCATTAGACCAAAACCCAAAGGTTTTAGTCAATGATCGTATCACCAAAGATAAGGATCCATGAGAGGGGGTTATTCCATGTCCTGAAACACACAGGGAGCATTGGTTTATCCAATGTCCAACAATCTCCCACCCAATGCAAGCCAGGTGTGTATCGAATTTGTGACTTACGCTCTGATACAACTTGTTGGGAATCATGATTGTCGTTAGAACAAAACCCACAGGTGTTAGTCAATGATCGCATTGCCAAAGATAAGGATCCATGAGTGGCGGTTAGTCCATGTCGCAAAGCATTTGGGGAGCATTGGTTTATCCAATGTCCAACATAGACAAAGTTGACAAAAAATACAATTTTGCAGGACAGGCCCAAAACTACAAGTTATGGACAACATGAACTTTTGTAGATTGGGTTGAAAGGAAATCTTCCATCCAAGGCTAAATGTTACACCAAGAGAAGGTGGACGAAAATTTTCCTCACTTCATTCAACAGAAGCGTTTGGGGACCAAAGTCCTCCCAAAATGGGGATATATGATCCATATTGGATGATTATATTGTTTGTCATACATTTTGATCCTTTCAAAGTGGAATAAGAGGAGGAATCAACTCATGGTACCATTTTTACCAATGGAACCCAATTTGACAAGTTGGTGTTTGAAACGTTTTGGAAATAGTGTGAGGCATAAAATAAATAAATAAAATTAGAGCTAAGAAATTGTTGCTTGAGCATGCATCTTTTATGTTATTATAAACACAGATACATTTTCAATAGCACAACCTCAATCAGAGTCCATACATGAAACTTATGCCACTTGGAAATTAAACTTCACATTTTGACCACCATAATTCGAGAGGATACCTCATCAATCCCCATTATTCATCGAAAACGGGTTATCCATGTGATCATGATGAATAAGACCCTAGAAGAGTCCATATTGTAACTCTAGTTAAGAGTTAAGGGAGTCAAAACTAACCACTAGTAAGCTATTAGATTGTGTTATAACTGATCCACTAGGAAGAAATGGGGTTCCATTCTATTTGAGTGCATTTTTGTTCCATAAATGAGCACAATAGCTGAGAGTGGATAAGGAGAGAGAAAATAGATAAGGCTTGAGTATTGTAGTAGCCCACGATCCAAATGCCTCACTTCTTTGTACTTGCATCCATTTCCATTTAGATAAAGAGAGTATAGAAACCTTGCCTTCGAATTGGGTTTTCTCCCAAAAGGGTTTCCCAAGTTATATCCTACATTAATTTGTGGTTTGTGAGTTTTATTTCACTATTCTTTATTTTCTACATAATTATAATTTGCATGCATACATAAAAAAACATTAGTTAACAAATCCATAAATCTAAGGATAAATAAACCCTCATAGTGCAGATTTTGGATTTTCTAATATATTTTTAGTAGATCGATTATGACGAGTTATCCAACAGAATATCCATAGTAGTTTATGAATCAACAAGTTTGTTGATTCTTGCTATTTGATGGTATTTTTATAGGGCATGAGAATGCACATCTTGTTGAACCTGTCAACTATGACAAATAGGTAGTCTTGTCCCTTCCTGATAGTGGGTAATCCTCCCACAAAATCCATTGAAATGTTTTCCCAAGGATGAATGGGTAAAAGTGAGGAATGGTATAGACCCTACTTCCTACTACTAGGATTTTTGGTGTAACAAAGAATACATCCTCTAATTAACCTTACTACATCTTCTTGAATTTTGGGCTTGTACGTATAGCTCTATAAACTAGTAATTATTTTCTTAACACTAAAATGCCTTGCAATCATGGAAATGTGGGCCTTTGTAATTAGTTGTAGTCACTCACCTTTAAGAATATGGAGCTTGTCCAACATATAGAGTAATCCATTCTGGAGATGACAGTTGACTACATGGTCGCCATCGTCTACATGACTTTGGTCCTATAGTTGTTAAAACACCTCCTTGAAATTATCATATTTTGTATATGCCTCTTTATATGCATCATGGGTGAAGGCTCCATGTACATTATAGTTCCAAGGTGCATTTTTTGATGTGGGGGGCTTGAAAGCATGTCTTCCAACATGTTTGTGCCACCCTTCTTCTACTTAATAACTAGATGAAGTTATTGGAAGAAGCCCATCCATTTGTAATGTTTAGTCTATTGTAGGTTACTCTAGACATGCAAGTATTGTAGCAATGAGTTATATGTGTGGATGATGATATTATTTTCATTAGATAGTGTTCCCAACTTTTGAAAAATTTTACCAAAGCATGGAGCTCCTTATCATAAGTAGGGTAGTTGAGAACTTCCCTATGAAATACTTTTAAATGGTGGCATATAGGTCTTCCTCGTTGCATCAATACTACTCCCATGGTATACCCACTCATATACATCTTCACTTTGAAGTGTTTCTACAAGTTTGGTAACATGAGAACTGGTGCTTTGCTGACTTTTCTCTCCAACTCATGAAAAGCCTTCTACTAACCCTTCCCCCACTAAAAATTATTGCTACTCGTTGTTTTGCATGTAGTGGTGGAACTACTGTTAACAATGAAGATATGAATTTCATTTGGCATTGTGCTTCCCCAATAAAATTCCTCACCTTAAAAACATTTGTAAACATTAGCCACTTCATGATGGCATCCATCTTCATAAGATCTATCTTAAGCTCACCATCACCAATCACATAGCCCAAATACATCAAAGACCATTGTGCAAACTCACATTTCTTAATATTT
>APFE030909737.1:0-10983 GCA_000404065.3 Pinus taeda | reverse complement strand
GTTTTTACCAATATTTACTATCAATTGACTTATTTGCAAATTTAGTATTTACTTTTTATAACGTTATTTATATTTTTTAAACCCATTAAATAGGTTCAGTATAGCTTTTACCAAAATTTATTGTGAGTTAGCTTTGTTATAAATTTAGCATTTATTTTTTTATAATTAACAAGTATGAAACTCAACTTATTTAATTGATATTTTTATATATATATATTTTTTTATCTTTTTTCATTTGAGTACTTTTTTCCTTTTGCCATATAATGAGACACATTAACATGCTTTTACCCACCTCTATACATGAATTAACTATGAATTAACTATAGATGTTAGTGAAAACTGATTGAAACACCTATTATGCTTGAGCCATCTGGTATATGGTGCAACCAGTGTGAGGTAATTAAGTTGTTCGAAACCCCTGCCATGGTGAACGCTGGTTGAAACCCTTGTCGTGGTGAACTATGCATGTTGTTGTGCATTGGAATTTTTTTCCATCATGAATAATTTTCCTTGCTGCTGTAAAATGTGAAAGATGGAACGCTGGCCTGGTTGTGGGTTTAGCCCCGAGAGTGAATGTTTCATGCCTAACGCTGAGGTGTGCTAACTACTTTTATCCTTGTGAAAATCCACAAGGGCCGAAAACAATGATTTGAAGACCATGTGTAAGACTGAGGCTGTGGTATATGTAAGAAACAAACAAATAAATAAATAATAAATAAATAATCATAAATAAATAAATAACTAAAATTTAATTAAAAATAAAATTAAAAATAAAAAAATAAAAAATTCAAAATTGCGTGTAAATATTGCTTTAAAATCATTTGTGTTGAATGATATATGTGTATAAAAGTATGTATGGTATGTGATGAAGATTTGATGCGTTGTGTTGAGCCCTATCTTATAAACACCATGTGCATTTCATGAAGTTTTTTATATGATAGGTTGTGAGTCCTATTTTATGAAGACCGTGTAGGGAATTTCATGCCATACATATGTATGAATGATATACATTTTGTTTGGTGGTCATGAACTATATAATAGTTAAGGTGAATAATTTTTTTACACTCATTGAATTTATTATATGTTGGAATAGATCATATGGCATATAATATATGGTTGCGATGGTTTATATATATATATATATATATATTATTGGAAATTTGACATTGTTTGGATGGCTAGTGGCCTCGTGAAGGCATCTAAAGTGTCTCGGCATTGATGTCAACAATTATGTTGGGGAGATGTGTTGGGTAGTTGGCTTTTCTTAACTATGGGTAGGAGTGTTGGAATTCATGTTGACCAGATAAACTCGATGCTTGCTGAACCAAATGTTGGTAGTTATGGCCCAGGAGGAATCTCAAGGTAGTTGTGGGCTTCATGGAGAAAATTATCTCAATAGCAAGCTTATTGGAGAAGCCATAAAATAATGATTATAGTGATGGCTCAAGAGAAATGATTCCTATGATGGTTGCAAGCCTTAAGTAGAGAATCATCATAGTAGCAGTCTTAGTGGAAAATCCATAAAATGATCAACTACTATGCTCATCACGATGGAATCTCAAGGTAGTAGTAGGCTTCATGCAAAGGATCACCATGGTGGATGTGATCTCAAGTTTCTAGAGATTCAAGGAGTAGAAGGTAAGAAGTGACATTGGAGTCACCTTTTGAGGTATCATATGGACTCAATATCTAATCGGACTTCTCTCATTAGAAATTTCTTTGGAAGATATTTCCAACAGTATGCGAAACTCCAGAAATGGACTTGTTGTTCGAAAGTTTGAACCAGTTGAAGTTGTTCCCATTCAAAATAGAACTTCCAGCATCTGTGTGACACACGTCCAGTCGGATTTCCTGACATATCGGAGATTGGAGGATGGAGAATTAGGGGTGCAGTGCAATACCAAGTTGCAATATGTGATTTGCGATATCACATGTCAGAGGTCTCAACATATTTGAGATCAAAGGATGGAGAATCACTGGTGAAGTGCAACAATGATATGTGATATGTGATTATCTATATCAAAAATCGCAATATCGAAGGTCGGTGCAATGGTGTATCATCACACAGTGGTGCATCGGTGATCTAAAAATGGGGCTCTTAGGCTTCTTGTCTAACTTACAAGAACATCTCTCACTTCCAAAGCTTTAAATTTTCCCAAGGCTTAATGATTAAACAATGTGGAATTAAGAAATGCTTGAAAATATAGGTGTATGTTTGTATTTGTTTTCTACTGTTGAGTGCCTATGTTCATTTGCTTATGCTGATGTGAAACACAAATAACAGTAAATAAAGTAGTGATTCAACAAACCCATAAGGAAACAATATAATATGGAGTTCACCCTGATATCTTGGACTACATCTCCTTGAGCTCTAATCAACTCAATTAGGCTCTCTGAGATTATAGATTCAACTCTTTTACAAGTTCTACAATTAACTCCATTGGTTTACAGCTGAACCAACGGGCTTAGAATGCCATCTTACCCCTGGTTTTCCTTGCTCTGCAGACATGTCTAAGCTTCTCTGGACTTGAATCCTTCAGTCAGTGCTCCGAGCTTGTTGAGCTTTTGGCTTTTCTAACTTCCTCAAAATTTTTCATTTGTCTCTAGAACTCCTTCTCTTGTCTCCGACACACCTCAGAAAACTAGCCACAACTTGAACATTTGATCTCCTACTGTGCTGCAACATCATTGTAGCCTCGTGGCTCTTTATAAGTCCCTTAGAACTCTTTGGCTCTGCGGCTCTGCCTCCATCCTTTGGTGGCTCTGCCTATTACAGTGAGCTCAATTTGAGTCTCACACAATAGATACAATCATTTAATTGACCTAGTGGTTCATACCATTTATTCCACATCATCAAATTACTATGGTTTACACTCAAGGATACTTATAGATACTTATAGGTTCTATTATGCATATCCATTGAAAGATGCATATGTTCCTGACATCTGTTTAAGTTAAATTTCCCCTTAACCATACTTTCTTCTAATCGAAGAACAATTCACATTATATGTAAATGCATTAATCAAAGGATTAATTTTAATGACAATTTGTACAAGTTATATAGTCTTATACTATAACATGTTCTCACCATTCTCTACTTTCATATAATACTTTCATAGAAATTATACCATTTATAATTTATTTTATAGCATGATGACCATAGTTTTATCTCTGACCAGAATCATAGTCTAGTTTTATGAAAATTTAGATTCTTGAATTCATGAAGCCAACATATGTAAATGTGTCACTCGATAATGATATCTTCCTGCCCAAGGCATTACAAAATCGAACAAAATTACTTTTAAGGTATTTGCTTCATATTACATGCTATAAAAGCTTAAGTTATAATAATTTTCCTGTTAGTAAGATCAAAAACCTTCAATTTCCTTGTTAAGCCTAACTCTTAACATAGTCACACATAGTTTTCCTATTTACTAGTCGCACATAATAGCCCAAGCAGGTATGCTAACAAAATATAACTTCAATATAGTTCAAGAAGCTCAAATTCCCTTCATGGAAGAAAAAATGAAATTTTGGCAATCTGGCATTGAAGTTATTCAAATTGATATCATTGTTCAATACTTTGATGGAGAATGACAATGTGTGGGGGCAAGTTTTGAGATTTCAGCGCGCATGGGTCTACGCAAACCCATAGTCATAGTCAACACCTACCAATATGGAGAGATATCTATCTTGAAATAGAGTAAGACATGAACAACATGTGAAAGTAAGCATTTTTTCATTGCCCTAATAATCATTAAGCTAATGCCCATGGTGATATATACATAGTGGTGTGAGAGATCAAAAAACCATCTTCCATATATAACCTCCCCCAAGGGTAGCTTTGATTACTTTTATATGCAAAGAAGAAGAAGCAATTGTTATTATTCAGATCATCTAAAAGAAGAAAACTAGAAACTACTATTACTCATGGGCATAACAACCACATTTTTACGTACCACTGCAACATTTGTTACATTTTTGTTCTCATTATGATGATGGAAATGGGAATGTCATTAGTGATTGATGACTAGTGCAGACATGAGTGTTATTGTTGCCTTTGTTGATGGATTTTTTTTTTGTCTTGCACAATAAAACAGGTAATGCAGTGGAGGTTGGTCCTCTTTAATTCCTTGATTTAGTTCTATACAACATTCTCAACTGTAAGTTCCATGTTAGGAACATTGGAAACTATGTGTAATTCATGTTTTCAGGGCAAGGGATTCTTGTAAAAGAAACATTTACCATTCCAATATCATGATAATCTATAGCTCGGGTTTTATTCCAAAGTTTCTCAAATCGACACATTATTCCATCCCTGTTTCTGGCTAATAGTTCGTTAATTTAAATATAGGATATATATTTAGGATTCATTATTCTAACCAAACATAATTTTTCCGCTCACACATAAATTTTTGAATCACTAAATCCATGTATTTTACTGATATAAAAATTCCAAATATACTAGTTATACTTATAGTTTAGGAAGAAAAATAATCGAGGTTCACTCATTCAATAATCCCATTTTTTTTCCCATTTTATGCATAGAGATAGTTAGGACAGATATTGCGTCATAATTAGTCTCTTTTTAAAATTTCTTCCAGAATTATCATACGAAGTAAAAATAATTGGTTATATATATACATAGTCCAGATTTTCCCTAGATGAAATGCAAAAGTAATACCATTGCATGGTAAAAGTGTTGGAAATAATACTGAGAGGGGGCGGGGGTGAATCAGTATTAGCAAATTAATAACTATTTAATTTCCATAATTAGATGCATATGCACTACTTCAGTTAAGGGAGTCTGCGTGTACACGCAACTGTTTTTAATATGATTAAGTTAATTCATCATATGTTGATCTTTAATTAGTGCATCAGAACTTCATTAACCATGTAAATAGTAACCAGGTGCAGTAAAAATGGAACAAATCATCACAAATAAGAAACACACATGAACACCATGATGTAATGTGGAAACCCAATGCAGGAGAAAAACTACCTGCTTTCGTCTTCCTTTAATATAAGAAAAACTTGTTTACAATATTATACTAGCACGAACTCATACCAGTATGCGGGAACCCACCTGAAAAAGGCTACAACATTCTCTCTTTCTCTAGCTACTACTCGAAGGGAGCTGCAATCCCCTAGCTCTTTTCCATATTCCCCTTCAGTACATGTTGAAATCTCTGATTGAAATCTCCCTTTTTACGTGCTGAGATGTACCAATTCGTCCATGCTCCTATTGAGCACAAGCAGAGTTTACAGAGATATTTTTCAAAAGAATTGCATGACCCTACAAATCAACTAAATGAGTATGACCTTCCTATCACCAATGACTCATACATACATTAATCTCCCAATGAAGTGGGGATACACCATTTTGACTCATCCACCCAACCAAGTGGGGATATACCAAATGTTTATACATGAATAAAATAAACATTATTGCATCATCCTTCCCATGCAAAGTGGGTTTACAAATTACATCATATGTCTCATGGGTCTTTAAAAGAAACACATGACATTTTTAACAGAAAACAATGACCTAAACAAGACCATGATAGTCATCACCAACTTAATAATGCACCATAAGCATCTCTGAGAGACATCAACAACTTGTAATCTACAATACCATTCTCTTGACCAACCAACAATAATTAGAAAGATGTCTAATTTAGCCACATAAGCATTATCACCAAAGACTTCTAACCATAATGCCAACATTGCATTATTTGAAGCATATGCTCCTCTTGAACATGTGCCATTTTTTCATGTCAGATTTGATCATGCATATATTAGCAATAAGTATCAAGTCATCATCATCATCAAGTTAGGATGAAAATCACTTCTAAACATCTTATGAGTACCAACACATTTCCACACATCATTAGTAGATTGTAACCATAATCAATAAGCAAATAATTAATTGAACCATATCAGACCCTTTTTCCTACATCTGTCCCATTGCTTTTCCTCAAACCAACATATTCGCGAATCTATAGCTTCAAACTCGTGTATACACACGGCTTGTCTTCATTAAACTTGTGTATGAGATTTAGAACACTGAGGTTCCACACTTTCATCTCCCTATGATTCTGTCATGTCTGTATACTCTGCTATGCCACGTCTTTTTGACTATACTTCCTTTTTCTTCCATATCATCAACTGTGATGATGTTTTCTACTTTTGGTATGGTGCCCAAAATCTTCTCCTATATTCCTTTGCTATATGTCCACTCTTGTTACATGCATAACATATCGTATGTTTCATATTCCTTCTATGGCAGTCAATGGCTTTGTGACCAAAGAGATTGCAAGCAAAACAATACCCCTTAAATTACCTGGAATGTGATGCTCTTTCTGTGTGACTGTCTTGAACCATTCTACTTCTACATCTTGCTGCAACATGCCCAATGTTAGGACATATAAAACATGCAACATTATTCATCGGAGGACATAACAGACTATCACCTCCACAGTTAGGATTAAAGGATTTTCTTTGAAGAATTTCTTTCTTTGGTTGTTGATGGGGTTCACCTCTCATCTCCTTGGTGAGAATTTCAAATTTTGCATTAGAGTTCGTTGCCTCACCTTGTGAGCTAGATTCACCTTCAACAGATTCATAAAAACCATGACCAGTTTTGATAGCAAGCGACCTTTAACTACTAAGAATATCATCTAAAATCTTAGTATTGTCTTGAAATCATAATAGTTTATCTTTTTCTTCTAATTTACCTTTCAAGGTATTTACCTCACCTAATGTTGTTCTTCCTTTTCCAGATATTGTTTCTTCAAGATTTCTTCAGACTTTCTTCCTTCTTACACTTGTTGCCTTAGTTTGAGAATCTCATTTTGTTATTCTTCATTTTGCTCCTCCAGCATTTAACGTACTATGAAGGCACACTCCAGCTGATATTTTGATCTGGTAACTTCTTTTTTGAGGGCACTCTCACTTTTGTTAAATAGACCTCATTGATCTATGATACTATCTGATACTTCATTTGCTTGTTCATCTTCAATCTTAGGTGATTCAAAATCTGAATACTTGCTTCCACCTAACAACAGGCTGTCACTATTTCCTCGAGCTATCTTCTTCTTCTAACGTACTTTCTTTTCCATTGTTCTACGAATCTCCTTCAAGCGATCAAGATTCTACCAAAGGACCTGCTCTGATACCAATTGTTGGAAATAATACTGAGAGGGGGGGTGAATGAGTATTAGCAAATAAATAACTCTTTCATTTGCATAATCAGATTCATATATGCTACTTCAGTTAAGGGAACCCATGTGTACACACAATTGTGTTTAATGCAACTAGCGTATATCCAACAAACTTATGATTCAGTTAATTCATCATATTTTGATCTTTAATCAGTGCTTCAGAACTTCATTAACCATATAAATAGTAACCAGGTGCAGTAAAAACATAGCAGATCATCACACATAAGAAATGTGCATGAACACCATGATATAAGGTGGAAACATAGTGTGGGAAAAAAACCACCTGCTACCATCTTCCTTTAATATAAGAAAAACCTGTTTATAATCTTGTACTGGCGTAGACTCATACTAGTACAAAGGCACCCACCTGCAGAAGGCTACAACATTCTCTTGTTCTCCAACTACTACTGGGAGGGAGCTACAACCACCTAGCTCTTGTACTAGCCGATATGTTTACTATTACCTAGGCGCCAGCCTACTGAAGGCTCCAACCTTCACTCATTTTCCAGCTGCTACTGGAAGGGAGCTCTAGTCCCCTAGCTCTTGTATTGGCCGATATGTTTACCAGTATGTAGGTGCCTACCTACTGAAGGCTATGACCTTATCTCTTCCTCGAGAGACTGCGTTTCATAAATTTTCATACTGGATACTCGTGAAGCTCAACACCATAATATAAAGTCCACATTTCATCCAATATTCATACTGGACCCATCAACAACATTAAAGCACAAAATCAATCACCACTGCAATACAATCATCAACTACACTTGCATCATCAATCTCTGAATCAACCAACACTCAATCACTGAAACCCTTTTAACGAAACACAGTCACCAGAACTATTGGGTCCCTATAATACTAGTGAACACCCATTTACTATTGTAGTTGTACCCCTTATTAATATTGTTGTGCCCCTATTGCCCCCATATTGTTATTACTATGCCCCATAGAATCCCTCTATTGTTATTTTTGTGGCTTTATATTATTATTGTTAGGTCGGCTGGGTTATATTGTGACTCCTTAGACTCCTATATATAGAAAGGTGGTTTTGTCATTTGAATCATCCAAGAATTGTTCATTTATGTAATGTAAAGGAGGTTTCCCCCTCGAAGAGGTTGAATTCTAAGGCGTTGATCTATCTTTTCTATCTTTTTCTTGAGTTGGTTTCATCACAATTGGTATCAGAGCTTTCGATTCTAGGGTTTCGCTGCTCCAAATAGGTCATCGTAGAATTTTGGCTATAACTTTTTTTTTCTGCAACGTTGCAGAAGCTAAAACAAAAACCCATTTGAGAAGACATTGTGCTAAATCTCAGGTCTAAATTTCAGAGCTTTTTGCACTATATTTGCAGAGATATGATCTGAGGAAGTTGGTCTTTTTGCAGACTCCTGAATTACATTCCAAACAGGTGACCTGGGGAAAATCATCATAACTTTTTCTCTAAGCATTGGATTGAAATTGTGTAAGAAGGTACAAAAAGATGACGGACTGTAGTTTCTTGTATAAATTTTCAGAACCAAAGGTTGAAACAGGGACACGTGGCACATCGTACAAGTTCACTCTACTGAATTAGTCTATAATCAGGTCACTATGGGAGATTTGGCAGAACTCTTCATTGGAGAATCCAATTGAGAACAAACTATTGGCATTCGAAAGAGGACATAGAGGGCTACTGCAGGTCACAATTTCAGAACTGGATGATCCGAAATTACAAAGATACATCAAAGGCAATATTGAGCTCCTACAAAGTGAAAAAAAAGGTGTGTAGATTCTTTTAAATTTTTGCTTAAGCTTGGTTTGAAAATTTATTTTGAAGTAATTCAAAGGGCTAGTAGAGAATTATTATCGGTAACTGATGCCCTGAGGAAAGAAAATGCAAACACCTATTAAGGAATCTGAAAGCTCTAGCATGGCTCATGAAGAAGATGAAGAAATGCTACATGATATATCAAAATTACAAGACCAAGTGCAGCAAATTTCACTCTCACAAAAGTTAACATAAGCTAAGATAAATGGCGTGGAATCTAAGATAATGGCGTGGAAGCTAAGATTTATGATTTGAAGATATATTTGAAGGCAGATTTGACAAATTTTCTACAAGAAATACTTACTAATGGTGAAAAGGTTGTATTGGAAGCTCATGATGCGAACAAAGGAAATGTTAATCATGATTTCATAGACTCTAATGTTGGATTTAAGACCCGCCATATTCCAAAAATCGATATGAGGAAGTTTGATGGCAAGGATCCCGCAACATGGACATTACAGATGGAGCAATTTTTCGATCTCAATAATGTGCAAAACACACAAAAGGTACGTATGGAAACTTTATATTTGGAACCAAATCAGTTTGTATGGTATCAATGGCTTTGCTCTTGTAAACAATTTACTTGGGCAATTTTTATGGAATAATTGATGGCACATTATGAGGATACAAAAAGAACACTTTTTTTAGCCAATTGATAAGTCTCAAACAAAAGGGTTCAATAATGGAGCACATTGAGGAGTTCCAAAAATTGAACATAAGTGTAAAAGATATTCCAGAGGAGCATAGGATTGATGTGTTCATAGGGTCTTTAAAGGATAATATCCAACATGATGTTCGCCTTTGGGAACCTGATTCATTAGAGAAGGCATTCAGGTTAGCAAGAAAAATGGAAAGCAAAATTATGGCAACCAAGAAGCATAACACTCACAACTATAAAGATGGAAGTGTTGTGCCTAGCCTTCCACAACCTATAGGGTTGACACCACAACAATTGGAAGAAAAAAGAGCAAAAGGGCTTTGTTACAGTTGTGATAGTAAATACACTAAAGGTCATAAGTGTGCTGAGAAGAAATTATTCTACATGGATTGTGAAGACGAAGAAGAAAAGGAGCAAGAAAGGTCAAAAGAAGGGGATATACTCCAGGAACAAAGCCTAGATGAAGAACAAATGAATCCGACAATATCTTGTAATGCATTGGCGGGAATTACCACTCCTCAAACCATCAAGATAGAAGGACAATCAAGAAGAAAAAGGTAATAGTGTTGATTGATTCAGGAAGTACCCACAATTTTATTCATTGTAAGGTAGCAAAAGAATTGAATTGCTTCTTATATCCAGCACCAATGTGTCAAGTGATGGTTGCAAATGGAGGAACAATAAATTGCTCTGGAAAGTGCCATAATATCAAGCTATCCATGGGAGAATATGTATTGACTAGCCCAATGCTTTCCATTCCAATGGGAGGTTTTGATGTTGTATTAGGAGTCCAATGGCTACAATCCTTGGGTACAATAGCTTTTAATTTTCAAGAACTTTTCATGAAATTTTCTATGGAAGGAAAGGAAGTTGTATTAAGGGGTATTGCAAGGATACCGGGAAAGATAATCAGCTCTAATGGTATGACAAAGCTTCTAAAAAAGGAATGAAAAGGTGTAATTGCACAATTATGTTTGCTAGATGTTTCCACATTTGAATCATCTATTTCTCCAGATCTCCAAATAGTCTTGGACAATCATTCCAAGGTATTTGAGACTCCCAAAGGTCTCCCACCTATTCGTGATCATGATCATGCTATTCATCTGATTCCAAGAAGTGTACCTCTAAACAGCAGGCCGTACAGATATCCCTATGCCCAAAAGAGTGAAATTGAATGTATGGTTGCAGAAATGCTAGAGGCTTGTATAATTCAACCAAGTCAAAGTTCTTTCTCTGCTCCACTAGTATTGGTGCACAAGAAGGATGGATCATGGCGCATGTGTCCGGATTATAGG
>APFE030909723.1:0-17484 GCA_000404065.3 Pinus taeda | reverse complement strand
AACCTTCCTCCTACAAACAACATGAATAAACTAAGAAATGCATACATAAGCAAATAAAGATGAATGGTTTGAGCAAATAAGTAGGCCAAAATGAGCCGAAATTGTACCAAAATTGGGGCTCATCAGCTCCCATTCCTTAAACTTTTCTTTAGTTAAAGTTAAGATTCAATCAATCATCACAAGTATTACATGAACAAATCCTTATCATACCTTATACGCATATTCTTCAAATTTTGACAACATCAAAGAAAAGATTCATACCCATTGGGTACCATACTACAATTCCTCTAAGACTTTACTAGATTAATGCTGTGGACTCTTAGGTTCAATAAAATAAAAAGAACTTTAATACAAGATTCCAATTCAACCCTTATGCACATATTATAACTCAAAGGAGTGATCACTGAAGATCAAGATTATGCATAAAGAAATAACTCCTTTTCTACCTCAATATTACCATAGATCAAATTTCAACATAATTATTTTAATGCTAGTAATACCCATAACATAATCATAATCCTACTACCACAGTTGCATGTAATGTTAACAATTGTATCTTAGAGATTATGCACACTTAGTTAAAAAAGCAACATTGGATGCATAATTCATATCATAATAACCTGCAGCATAGTTTATACAGTTGAGCCTTAATCATAGTTACCCAATTTATATAGTTGGCTCAAGCACAATTATTCACCGTCTCAAACAAAAGACACGATAACACAAATACTGCATAAGATCCACACATTATGTTTCTTTAATAAACTTAACTCCCAAACTTAACTTAGATGTATTTTATGAAGCTATGTCCTTGCATAAAAAATCATGAAATTCCTAATTTTATTTTAGTATGAGTAGAATAACATGATGACCATATCATCAAATTTTTCATCCAATCACTTATTCCATTCCTTATTTATACACAAATTTCATTAAATAATACATTCATTATTCTTCTTATATATGCACTACCCATTATCAAATTGAATATCTCATTATTACTATGTGTATAACATCCCACTTTCGATGCAATAAAAATACTTTACTATGCAATAGTAATAATGAGATATGCACTACCCATTATCAAGTATCATGGTATAGAGTCTTCCACTCTCACAATAGCATTCAACAAAAACCTAAGTTTTGAAAAAATTTCACACATATACTAAGTAGAACTTTAATCTTCACATCATGTGATAAGTAGGAACCATAACAAGTAATCATTGACGTTTAACCTTTTCTACTTATTAAATAATCATGTTAATTGTTTGATATTTCCTTTCCTTCCTCTTTACTCCATCAAAATTATTTTCTCATTGTAGCCTTTCGACATTTCTCCCCAAACATTTTTAAATCTTGCTCCTATACTCCCATTTCTAAAAATTATGACAGTGTCATTAGTAGCATGGTACCAAATTATTCTAGCATCGAAACAAGGAGAAAGTGCTGAAAGCCTTATTGGAATTTGTCAATTTAGCACATGTATCATAAGTAACCTAGAATTATTACGGCCAAAAAATTTCACATTAGAAATGGACTAAATATCCAACCCCCTATTATATGTACCTAGTGGAAGTCATGATCAAAATTCATACCAATTCATTCATTACCTTCTAGGTTTATGATTGATGGGCCTGTAAATTAGACATAAATTAAGGCACATGCCCCTAATTTAAAACATAAATTAAGGTCTAGGACCATCCTTCAACACATTCAACCTCTCTTTTTGGATTAGCTAATTTATTTTTAACTTTTATATATTCATTAGGAAGGCTTATCTTATGCACCATCATTCATGTATTTCCCATCCCATATAAGATATCATTGAGTCTTAAATCTTAACCATGTGCATACTCCTTATAACATTTCGACGCTATTGTCCTGGACTACTTTTGTTTTAAATTGACCCCCTCTATGCAGTGAGAAACACAATTAGTTATATGAATGTTAAGTAACCTAGGGGACATCACTCTTAAATCTAATATCTCTTATTTCAAGCAAGCTTAGTCCTTTGATTTCAAGTAATCAATATACATATAGTATACACTATATTATATATGTTCCTATTAAAAAATCCTCCTCAAATAAATTGTTTCAAGGCTTGATTTCAACCTCGAGGGATTCTAGAATATTTTTCTCCTAGCAATTTATAACTGAACCCTTTATTAGGACCTATAACTCCTTCGTATCTTGCAGAAGTGTGGTGACCCTTAGGCCACAATATTTGAACTTAGTGATCTCATACTCCTCTAAGGCTTTACTAGATTCATGTTGTTGACTCTTAGGTTCAAAAAATAGAACATTGATACAAGATTCCAATTCAACCCATATTCACATATTATAACTCAAAGGAATGATCACACAAGGTCAAGATTATGCATATATAAATAACTCCTTTTCTACCTCAATATTAGCATAAATCAAACCTCAACATAATTATTTTAATGCTAGTATTACCCATAACACAATCATAATCCTACTGCCACAATTGCATGTAAGTTAACATGTGTATCTTTACGATTATGCACACTTAGTTAAAATAGTATCATTGGATGCATAATTCCTAGCATAAATAACCTACACCATAGTTTGGACAATTGAGCTTTAATCATAGTTACCTAATTTACATAGTTGACTCAAGCACGGTTATTCATTGTCTCTAACAAAAGACACGATAACACCAATATTGCATAAGGTCCACACATTATGTTTTTTTAATAAAATTAACTGGCATTGAATTGATATGAAATGGATGTCCCATGCACTCATATGTAATTAACTCATGCCCACAACTGACATGGGAAAAACTACTCATTCATAGTAGTCATATGTACCTTATTCAATCAATTTATATGTAAAAACAACTTAAGCAATTTCTCTTATATGCTTCAAAATTGACAATATAGAGAGTAAGAGTCAACATTTAAACATCCCATGAAACTATATTATTTTGAAGGATGTTACTTGGGAAAAACTGAGCATGCCACCCAATTTAGAACTGTCTTCCACGAGTTTACCCTCGAGCCGAGAATTCTTGTCGTGGATCAACTGCCTCCTGTTGATCTCTGTAGTGGGTATTTAATACCCTCTTTCATGATATGGTTTCCATTAGAGGAGTCCCACTTTTATGAATCTTTTTTATCCATTTGCCCACTCTTTTTCAAGGAAATCTCACCTTTATCTCTCATGAGGATTTTCCTCATAGAAAATTTCCTTTATCTCTTGCAAGGCTTTTATGTTTTTTCTTAACTTAGCATCTTTCTCTAGCTAAGTAGCTTAATGGATATTTATCTCTCAATCCATTAGCCTCATCTATATTCGGATCTAGAATTATTATCATGAAAGGATTATCCATTCCCATTGACCAATGGGATTTGGCAAGAATCTCATCTTTTGTTGTCTAGCTTTTCCAAGCAATTAATTAGTTTATTTATTTCATAATAAAGTATTTACTTTTCTTGTTATAAATCAGACCTAGCTTTTCTTATCTTAGGTTAGCAAAGTTTTACATACAAGGGATGGGTGTTAGAGAGGATGAGATCTCCTTGAAAAATATTACAAAATATCCATCTCTATTCTAGGAAGAATTTAGTTTAAACAGAATTTCACGCTTATGGCCAAGATTTTTGATCCCGAGCAAAATGAGTGAGTGCTTAGACTCACCCTCTAATGTAATCCACTTATAAATATTGTTAAATTTCTCCACGAGGGCTTCTACCACTAATAAACTATCAATGCTTTTAGCAACTTGATCTTCACCAACATGGTGATTTCTCCAAGATGTTTTAAGCTTCATTGGTTCAACATCCAAGAACTCTTTACCTATATTTTTTATGGTCAAGTAATCAAAGTGATTGTCCACTCTAGCTCTTGGCCCCAAGGACTCAACAACACCCATGGAGATTAAAAAAACAATTCCAAAAGTCCACACTATCTAGAAATAAGGGCCTCCTGCAAATCTGAAGATAATAGCTCTAGACCTAGGCTAGAATTAATACTCTAGAAATTTTGTATAGAAATATTACAAGAATCCCAACCAAAAAAGAGGCAGCTAGAATGACCACTCACATACGTAAATTATTACCACAAATATCCTTTATTTTTGTGTTTCACAAATCACTATTAAATCATTAAATCCATAGTTCACTACTAAATCATTACTATTATTTTTAATTTCACAATTATATTGATTATGTGTTCAAATATCTAGACATTCTATTCTCATGGATCTCAAAACTATTACATAAAAGATATTTGGAAATACGAATGAGTGAATGGTTTAAGAAATGTTAGAGGTTAGCTTTATTCAATCTAATCAAAACCATTTCTCCATAATTGGCCTAATCAAAGTGATTTCTCTATGATAGACCTAATCAAAGTGATTTCTCTATAATTAATGAATTATTGGCTAAATAACAAAAGGCTATTTTCATTAGCAAGTTGTTGGATCTTCATTTCGAATATAACAGAATCATAATACCAAAATGGTTCTTAAAACACATAAAGTTCATTAACATTTGATGACATCATTTAACTTTACTAATTCACTTTAATATTTGGATGAAATTGTATCTAGAAGGAATTCAAGTTGTAGGTCAAAACTATGCATGTCCAATGAAATATGTATATAATACTAACTATAGTAATATGGTAAAGTTAAGTTACCTTCCATAGCATTTTCCCCGACTGCAGAATTACATTCCAACATGTAGATGTACCAATCAAACATTAGGGTGAGAAAAACTTTTTTTCTTAATACATAGTCATATACAATGATCTATCCTTCCTGAGCTTAATGATTCCTCATGGGAACCTTTATGAATCGATCTCAAAATCTTCAAAGTTTGTTTTAGGATGGCACCCACTTAATTCACCATCAACTTCTATTAATGTTTATAGTATATCATGGACTTCTTACGTGTTGATTCATATAGCTTCCATTTATATACTTTCATTTTTTATGTTTTCCATGATCTATGGAAAGAAAAATACTTAACGTTTTATCTCATAAAAGTTCAACATTTATTCACTTCACATTTCTATATGTATGATCTTTATTCCCGTAAGTTATGTCCTTGACCGGACTATTTTTACCAACATTAGTTGTATTTTATGAAGCTATGTCCTTGCATAAAAAATCATGAAACTCCTAATTTGATTTTAGTATGAGTAGAATAACATGATGACCATATCATCAAATTTTTAATCCAATCACTTATTCCCTTCCTTATTTATATAAAAATTTCATTACATAATATATTCATTATTCTTCTTATATATGCACTACCCATTATCAAATTGAATATCTCATTATTAAGGTGTGTATAACATCCCACTTTCGATGCAATAACAATACTTTACAATTATTACTAAATTTATTATTACTCAATTTTTTATTTCTCCCATTCTGTCATTACCATTTAAACTATGCAAGTATCATGGTATAGAGTCTTCCACTCTCACAATTTAAGTTTTGAAAAACTTTCGCATATATACTAATTAGAACTTTAATCTTCATATCATGTGATAAGTAGTCACCATAACATGTAACTCATTGAGGTTTGACCTTTTCTACTTATTAAAAAATAATGTTAGTCATTTGATATTTCCTTTCGTTCCTCTTTACTCCATCAAAATTATTTTTTCATTATAGCCTTTCGACGTTTCTCCCCAAATATTTTTAACTCTCACTCCTATATTCCCATTTCTAAACATTGTGTGAGAGTGCCATCAGTTGCATGGTACCAAAATATTCTAGCATCAAAACAAGGAGAAAATGCTAAAACCCGTAGTGGTATGGGTATCATGAGTAACTTACAATTATTTCAACCAAAAAATTTCACGTGAGTAATGGACTAAATATCTAACTCCATATTATATGTACCTCTCACAAGCCATGATCATAATGCATACCAATTCATTTGTTGCCTTCTACACTCATCATAATGCATACCAATTCATTTGTTTCCTTCTACGCTCATCATAATGCATACCAATTCATTTGTTACCTTCTAGGCTTATGACTCATGGGCCTCTAAATTAGACATAAATTAAGGCATGCGCCTCTAATTTAAAACATAAATTAAGGCCTATGACCATCATCAACACATGAAACCTCTATTTTTGGATTAGATAATTTATTCTTTAACTTTAATATATTCATTAGGAAGGTTTATGAATAATTGACTATTTGTGCCTAATATTATTTATCTTTTGTGGAATATTATGAAAATATTGGGAAGATTATGAAGATTTGGAGGAGATAATTTAGGTACTTGTTCATTACTATTCAAGGATCAATAATAAATAATAAGTGAACAATATATTATCGTGTTATGGCACAAATTGTGGAACTTCAATGATTGAGAAAATCCACCAATGTCTTCCACTAATCAAGGGAGCAGATCCACCAATCAAGGGAGCAGATCCACAAATCAAGAGATTTCAATGGAGAAAGATTCATCCATCCATGGGGAATGATTCTTAATCATATTTTATAAGTACCAAGTTGAATTTTCCTCTTGGGAATGATTGAGAAAATCTAGGAATGTTTTCCATGTCATTTAATGCAAATTCCTAGTATTGGGGACTAGATCAATTAATCAAGGGATTTTGGTGGGTAAAGTGCAGAATGATTCCTAATCATTTTCTATACTTACCAAGTCAAATTTGCCTCTAAGGAGATATTTTCATTAGTTTTATTGTGGATAGAGCTTGTACTCTTCTATCTCCATTGTATTTTCTTCGAGGGATGTAATCATATTGATGGAATAATGAAGTTTGGTTTCATGTTCAACTTATAAATAGTGTTATCCTCCATATGTCTTGAGTTTCCTTTGGCTTGGCCTCCTCCATATGTCTTGAGCTTCCTTGGGCTTGACCATCCTAACCTCAGAGCCCTTTTGTATCATTTTCTTTCCTTCTTTGCATTGCTTATTCACATGCATCTCTAGTTTTTCTTTCTATTTCTCCATTTAGGATTAATAACACTCTAGAAATTTTGAAATACAAATATTACAAGAATCCCAACCAAAAGAGAGCCATCACAGTGATATTGATTATATGTTCAAATATCTAGATCTTCTATTCTCATGGATCTCAAAAATATTAACTAAAAGATATAATAAAATCATAATTCCAAAATGGTGCTTAAAATACATAAAGGTCATTAACCTTTGGTGATATAGTTTAACTTTACTAATTCACTTTAATATTTGGATCAAATTGTATCTAGAAGGAATTGAAGTGAACCTAGAAAAATTGAAGTGATGACTTAATGAGCAATATCCAAAACTTTTAAGGATTCTTAAGCTTGACAGGATATTACCATGGTTAACAAGCTTCATAAATAATGTCCATAAAACATCTTTATGGCTATAGGCCTCCATAGGTCACATCAACTTTGAGAGGAAAAATTAAGGTTCAAGCAATGCATGACCATAGAGAACACCAAAAGTGACTATCCAAATATTGAAGAACAACATTTTCATAATACAAAATAGTGTTAAATGAGTAGATCAATATTAAAGATATTATTTTTTTTTTCCTTCACTTAAGGGTTTTGTTTTTTCCAAACTTAATGGGCTAGTTCTGAACACACATGTTTTCATTAATTTTTTATTAATAGTTTATTTTTAGCATTAATCATATATTCCTGGTTTCCAACAAATTAATGTGATTTATCATAGGACAAAGGTGAAAAAAATAGTCATTCCTAAAAAATAAATAACACAAATAAATAGTTGTAGGAAATTAGGAATAAATTAACTGTTAATAAATTAGTTATTAAAATAATTAAAATAATATTGAGTTCTAAATTAGTTATTAGCCATTAGTTATCAATATAAACTAGTTTTTAGGAATTGGTTTTCTTTATTTTAATTATATATATTAAATAAATTAATTTAAAGTAGTTTATAGGAATTAGTTTTCTTTATTTTTAATTATATATATATATTAAATAAATTAATTTAAATTAAACTAATTTAAATAAAATTAAAAATATTATAAGGCATTAAAATTAGGAATTATCGCTTTAGTACATTAGTTATTAAATTAGTTAAATTGACCTTTAGTTATTTAATTCATTTTGATTATATAAATCTCTATTAAATAAATTAAAAAAATAATAATAATAGAACAAATTTATTTATTTAAATCAAAAAATAATTTCAAGTTTGTTAATTTTAAAGTTTTCCATAAAATTTATTAGAATGAGTTTTCATATTTTATTAATATAAATTAAAAATTATTATAGTGAGAATTAAAATAAAATAAGTAATAATTTATTATATAAATTAAAAATATATAGTTAAGAATTAAAATAAAAGAAAACACTAAAAAATCTAGTATTTTTATTGAAGTTGAATGTGAAAAATAAAAATAAAAATAAAAATTAAAAGAAAAAGAGAGGGTAGGAATTGAGCTCTTACTTAATTTCCAACCATCATCTCTCACTAGAATCAAGAAGAGGGTGGGAATCCATTTCTTACTTAATTTCCAACCATCATCTATGTTGAGATTGATTGCATGCTTCTCAATATGGATAACTTCTCTAAGCTTCCTATGGTGTAAGTGATCAACCATAGAAATGACTCTCGAATCTTCAATGCACACATGGTGCTTGGATTTGTCCACATGTTCACCTAGAGGTGATGAGAGAGAATAATTGTGCCTATGTCTCGTGCATGCTCTTAGATTCTCTTGTTAATGGAGCAACAAGTTTCTCCAATGTAGGGAACCCCATAGTAACAAGGGATCTAGTAGACTCCTTTCATGTCTTTAGGGTCTACAAGGTCCTTAAAAAATCTAAGAGAATTTTTAATTGTATTAAGAGGTTTGAATGAACCAAAAACTCTCTTCTTTTTAAGGATATGGGAAATCATGTTCGTGGTCATGTGGATAAATGGAGGTTGAACCCTAGAGATGGGATCAACATGAGCATTCTTAACCCTTGATTATTTACGCTCTCTTTTAAAGAACTTGACTGCTTGAGTTATGTTATATCAATTATTTTCAAATAATTTAAGAATATGAGACTTCTATTGCTAGAGGTGGTTCTCGTTAGAAATTTTGAGAGCGCCTATTGTAAAATTGATAAGAATCCAATTTTTTACGCTGGAAAGTGATGAGAAGTGGCATAAAGATATTGTTCCATGTGAGTTTTTTTACAAAAATCTTGGTGAGAAACATCACCATCATTCATTATAGAGAAGAGGATATCAAGGAAGGCAAAACACCCATTCACGTCAACCTCCATCATGAATTTGATGGAGTCGGATAGGGAATTAAGGTTGCTAAGAAGCAAGTCTAATTTCTAGTGTCCATGGGGAAATAACGCAAGTATCATCAACAAACATTTTCCACTTCTTAGGGCAAAATTGAGTTGAGGCTAAATCCTTGGTCCTAAAATCCTTCATGAATAAGTTCGCAACTGTAGGGTAAATAGGGGAACCCATTGCAACCCCAGAATATTCTTCATAGAAATCACCTTGTAAATTGAAGAAAGTTGAGGTGAGGCATAGGGATACTAATTTGGTAGTGTGAGTGTGAGAAAATCTATTTATGACATCAATGGCCTCTTGAATATGGATTTTTGTATAAAGGGAAACAACCTCAAAACTTAATAACGAATCCAGAGGGTCCACCTCGATATCATTCAATTATTTAGCAAAGGAATTAGAGTCGTTAACAAAGTAATTAGTGCGAACAACAAGAGGTTTAAGATTTTGAGCCAAGAATTTAGCAAGAAGATGATGAGGCCTATCTATTGTGTTAAAAATAGGTCTCAAGGAAACCCTGAATTTTTGAAGTTTTGGAAGCCCATAAATACTAGGGGTGAGGGGAATGCTTTAAGTAAGTTTTTTAAAGAGAGGTTTAAGGAAATTATTCAATTTAATGGTGGCCGTTACTTCTTTATTGACTCACTTAATGGGATTCTTATCAAGCTTTATGTAACTACCATTATTAGAAACATGGTCAATCATTTTGTTAACATAATCAGATTTATCTAAAATGACGATGGCCCCACCTTTGCGAGCTTTAAGTATGATAATGTAGGGGTTATCCCTTCGGACATTAAGGGCAATAAATTATTCTTGCCTAATGTTTCTTTTGGGAGGCTTAGACTTCATAACAATGATAGCACAATATTTCCTAATAACCTCCTTAAAATTATGAGGAAGGTCCCTAATACCATGTTCAACGTTACAAATAATGTCATCTATGGGAATATTTTTAAGGGCGAGGGAAAAATTATGATCTTTAATGTTCAATAATATTATCTCGAGTTACTTATGATTATGAATTCCATCTGTTTGAGGAATTAATCAATATTCCGCTAAATTTAGAATTTTTTAGTGAAATAAACATATGCATCACTCAAGTCACACTAGTGCTTATTTAAAATATTTATGATATCAATATTCTCTATAAGCAACCTCTTATATTTTATGGTTCATCTTGCCAATAAAAATCATAAATTTAGATTTGTTGTTATGAATTTATGCTTTATTGTGAATTTATTATTTTTGTATTTAAAGTCATTTAATACGAAAATAAACACACTATACAAATTATTTAACTAGTGAAAACTATGAGTGGAACTATAGTAGAAATGAAACACCATTAAAATAACATTTACATTAAGAAACCAAATATGTGAAACCAAAACATAATATAAACCACTATACATTTCTCCTTAAACAAATGAGAGTAGAAGGAAAAATACAAAAATTATCAAGTATTGTAGAGCTATCACACACTCTACTCTCCTATAATCTCCAATGACACATTTTTCCTTTGCTTTGTTTTCTATCTACTCTTCTTAGTGATCAAGTTTCTATAATAGGAGATGAAATATTGTTCCCTCTTTTACATAAAGTATTAACACCCCTTCTTCATCATTAGGTTTATATATATTTTTATATTCTCTAATGCTTATATAACACTAGTGTGTTCTCATGTGCTACTAACTCCACATAGCACAGTGATGGTGAGTAGATGGAATATCCACTTGAACATGCAAGATACAATTAAATGTTACTTTTTATGGGCACAAACGTTTCACACTAAAAATTCCTTTCAAGGAAAGAAAACCCTATGTGAAAGATATAGGAGGTTGGGATAATTTATTTCCATTTATTTTAGATACATAGAGATATAAAAGGGTTAGGTTAATAAGTTGCATAGTCTATTGAAATCATTTTGTTGATGGAAATTTTATGGGTTCCAAATTAGTGGAGTCCCTTGGTGCTACTAACCACTCTTTTAGATAGTGGTCAGAACTAACCTCCTTTTAGATTTTAGACGAAGGGGAGGGATCCCACAAGAGGATTTCAAGGAAATCTATGCCCTAGTAATTCTCTTCCTTATATCCATGACAAATATCCTAATGGACCTCTCAAATATAGGGAAAGAAAAGACACTTTTATAAACGATAGTGTAACCTCATTATTGCCATTTCTATGTAAAGTGAACATTTTCTCAAGACCATACGTATATAGGTTGATTCGTGAACAATATTGCAATAAGGATCATAAATAGTTCTCCAAATATCTTGTAAACCTATTGCTAACCAAGCATGCCCTCAAAATCGACAATACGATTAACAATATTACCAACCATATCCATACAAGTGAATCCATGAAAATTAGCCTTGTCTTTTGGCAAGGGGATATGTGGAAATAGTAAAATTATGACCATAATATGGGTAATTTTTAAGTTGATAAGGTATAGAAAATTGATCGATAATCTAACAAATCACTCTATAAATGTCCTTCAAGCATTTTTAAAACCTTTATTAAGGTATTGGTTTAGTTAAACAAACACTTAATCAGTATATAATCTTGATCAAGGGTTCCATGCTTGATCAAGCTATTAACTCAATTAAAGGCACAAATTTTATTGAGTAGATAGAGAGAAAGAAGGAGGGTGGGGGGTACACACATGGACCTTTTTCAACATTTCATGGATCAAAATAGTTTACATAGCTCAATCTAGCATTTAACCTCTTTCCTCCCGAACCTATATAATGGAATTTAACCTAAGAGGTATGTTGTATAATGTGTTTCTAGATTTTTAACCTTTTGTTTAATTTGTGGAACCTAACAATGTCTATGTTATTAGTTTTATTTCCATTTATGTACTGGCAAGTAAAAAATATTGACATTTTTTTTAATCCTTAGGTGATGACTGGATTATTGAAAACAATCCATTTATACATGGTTGAAAATAAAATCAATGATGATACAAATTTGATGATTATATTATTTTTCATCTATATCAATGCTTTCAAAGAGGAAAATGTGGAGGAATTAGCTCATAAAACCAATTTTACTATAGGGTACCAATTTGGTGAATTATATTCTAAAACCTTCTAGAAATAGTTTGAGGTATTAAAGGTAACTTTGGTGGGATGAAAATTTTGCACTTAATTGTTTCACCTACTAACAGTATTCTACACATTGGTACCTTTCCAACATCCTCAGAATCACCTCAATCATATTTCATATGCCAAAGTTATGGCACCTAGAAGTTGACATGAGCACTATGATTTAAGAAGATTCCATGTTAACCCCCATTATCTATGGAATATGGGTTATTGATGTGACCATGATGAAGGAAATTCTAGAAGAGTCAATATTATAACTCTATTTAAGAGTTGAAGGAGTCAAACTTAACTACTAGTAGGCTATTTAGCTTTATTATAACTAATCCACTAGAAGAAAAAGGGGTTCCACTCTATTCAAGTGCATTTTTTCCATAGATGAGTAGAATAGCTGAGAGTGGATAAAGAGAGAGAAAATAGAGAGGTTTTGTGCACTACCCTTGCCATAGGTATCACTTTTTGTGCTTCCAACCATTTCTCATCGAAGAGATAGAGAAGTGTGGTGTTACCTTCTAGCTCAATTTCCTTCATAAGGATTTCCTAGGTCATATCATTTTTTTATTGTGGTTTGTGAGTGATTGTTGTATCTTTTTATCTCTTTCTTACATTTTTATATCTTGCATGTATACGCTATAAACAATAACTTAATAAATCCATAAATCTAACAAAAAGTACACCCTCATATTATAGTTTTTTATTTTAAGCATAATATTATTAGAGATTTTGTAAAGAATTGTCTAGTGGAATATACATGTGAGTTTACAAATCACTTAATGTAAACATTGTCATTATTTTCGTTAATCTATTTAGTTTCAAATAAATAACTAGCAATTTTTTTTAGAAACATGGAGTGCTAAGAACAAATGTTGTCAAAAAAAGTTCCAATCGTCGGCAAACACTAGAGGATTGAAATTTGGAGCTTATAAAGCACTAAAATGCACATGTTATCGAGTGAAGGAAAAATGAAAAGTTGAAAACAAATATCCCCACAATAACCATAAATTAAAGTGAAGAAAACCAACAATCAACTTGTTTATCACCAACATTCACATAAAATGATACTTTGTCACGAAAATAAATTATAAATATAGTATATTGTAGTTATTGTAACTAGAACCATCAATACATTAACCAAGACACACTAACCAATACATTGACAAGAGAATATTAAATGTGACCCTACTCCACATTTTATACAAATTATTTTCCTTCTTTTCTTGCCACTAGTTTTGTAATCCTATGTTTTCAATATGTGGAAGGATGGTGTTTCATTTGCTTGTCACTTGTGCCAAGTGAGATAGGAAACCTAAAATTAATTTTGTCTCATCATATAGTTCTTGTACATAGATGGGTTTTCCAATTTTGGCTCCTAGTTCTCAAAAAATTTAAGTCGTGACCAAGTCTTCTCTTTATTTGAAAATATTTTTGTGATTTTAGTAATCTCTCCCTTGTTTGGGCATTCCCTATTCCTTTATAGTCACTTTGATCTTCCTTTTTTTGTTTCCCTTGTTCTTTTATTAAGGTTTAATTTGAGTATCCCCTTTCTTGTTGTGAAAATTATCTAGGAAACCCCAATTGTTTGACATGTTGAAGGATCGTTTTTATATTAATATATCCCACTCATGCTAAGGAAGGCAAGAAATCCATTTTTTTTTGTTTCCTAACATATTAGTTGTGCATGGGAAAATTATCTTGTTTTAGCTTCCAAGTCTTCTAAAAAATTTAAGTGTTCATCAATGATTCTCTTTACTTGATATTTTTATTTTTCTTAGTGAGCTCACTCTTGTGTGGTCATTCTATCTTCCTTTCCACTCACTACAATGTTTCTCCTATCATTTTTTTCATGTTTCCCTAGCCTTTCTTGAAGTCTTCTACCTTCTTTCCTTAGCACATTTTTTGGAAAAACATAAGTTTTTAGCATGTTGAAGGATGAAATTTTGTGGACTTCCTAATAATAATTCCAAGAAAGGTGGGAAAACAAAAAAGTATCTTAATCCCTTGACATTTTCCTATGCATGGGTAAGCTTAATTGTTCTGGCTACCAAGTTGTCTCAAAAACTTTAAGTAGTGATAAATGCTCCTCCTTAATGGAAATTATTTTTTATTCTCATGGATCCCTTCTCTATGTGGTTGTCCCTAGTTTCTTCATACTCACTTTTGTCTACTTGTTTTAGTTTCACTTGTTATTTTCCTAGCTTTTCACTTGGGCATATGAATTCTTAGCCATGAAATTTTCTAGGAAATATTGATTTTTTGATGTGTTAATATATGGAATTTACTTTACTCCATGCCATTCAAACCAATGAATGTGGTAACTCAAAAACTTGTTTTATCTTTTCAAGTTTTTTCTTTCTGTGGCGAAGCTTGCCAATTTTGACTTGATAGTGGTCTCAACAAAGTTAAATGGTGACCAATGCTTCTTTCCCCTAGTATGTGTTCATTCCTTATTCCTTATTTCTCACTTTAATGTTCTTCTCACTAGTTCACTTGTTCTTTTATTCATTTTTTTGGCATCTAACTTCATTTCTTAGTGCTTCCCTTGAAGACCCTAATATTTTAATATAATGGAGGATAGAATTTCATTTACCCTAGGTCACTCCCACCAAGGAAGGGGGAGAACCTAAAAAATTTCCATGTGGAAGTCCTCTAGAGATTTCATCCACCAAAATTTCATTGAACATTTGTGTTGCACCTATGACTAACATATCTAGTTGCTTGTTGTTTTTTCGATACAAGATGAATACTACATCATATTTTTTTAGATAAGTATGCTTTTCCAAATGGCCACATCAATGCTAATATAGTTGTGAGCATAAATTTGAAATAAAAACTAGTTAAAGTAAAGTTATTTTTTAAATGTTGTCTAAAACTTCAAAGTTGAGATGAGAGGATAGGAAAAATCTGTACTTACTATTAGAATATCAAAGTTGAAGTTGAAGCTGAAGCTGAAAAATTTGTGAGACTTATTTTTACTGAAGTGGAAGTTAATGTCTTACCTATATTATTTATGGACTCCTCTAAAGGAGTTTGAGAAGGGTTTGAAGGAGCACAACTTTGAAATAAAAGCTAGTGAAAGTAAAGTTATTTTTTACATGTTGTCTAAAATTTTCTGTCAAAGTTGAGATGAGAGGATAGGAAAAATCTGTACTTACTATTAGAATATCAAAGTTGAAGGTGAAGCTGAAAAATTTGTGAGACTTATTTTTACTGAAATGGAAGTTAGTGTCTTACCAATATTATACATTGATTTCCTGAAATGAAATGAGTTTGAAAAGGGTTTGAAGGCATACCCATGCTTGACAATAATAATAAACAAATTTTCTCACTAACAAATTGTAATGTCAACAATATTGTAAGTCCATAAAACAAATTTGTTCCTACAAGGGAGCCTTCTCTTTATACATCATTGTAGAAATAATTTTATGCAAATACCTATTATTATATCAAGATGTCAAGTACAGAAAACTAATTTATTTTTTTCTCAAATATTCCATAACCCTAAAATATTAAAATATACTATGCTATAAAACTGGAAAAAAATCATTAAAACATTTTTTAAAATCATTAAAATATATTTTAAGCAACTATGAAATCAAACAATTACTAAATATCTCATCCAATAAAAAATAAAAAATAATTCTAAACATAAAACAAGACACATCCTTTCAACTTTCATGAACAAACTAAATACAAATATTTATTTTTTAACATTATCTATAATTTATAATTTATAATTATAAATTTTCATGGTTAATAAATAAAAATTATGTATATCATCCATCAATTATAAATTTTCAATATTAATATAATATAAAAATAAACCATTCTCAATCTTATTTTAAATTTCCAAATATATATTGTAATAATCCTCATCATCTTTTTCCGTGGCCAATATTGCAAGTTGTGGATTCAAATACAGTGGCATATTCAGAAGATAAATACAATTATCTTTCCATGGAAGCGCACATTTATAACGAATTCATAACACAAAGTTTTGTTTACTGTTACAATATAAAAATATATATATATATAAACCATACACAAAAACCTCTGTAAAAAAAAAAAATATGATCTCCATATAATCATACATATATATATAAAACAAGATGGGCTGCGGGGCAGCTAGTCCCTGCCGCAGCCCGCAGCCTATCTGCCCGTAAAAGCATGAGCGAACCCATTGTGATTTTGGTTTACGAGGACAAGAACAGTAAGCTTTGTATCTCTGCAGTGAAAATTAATATGTATTCTGATTGACTGTTTTCTGATTGATGAAGGCTGGGTCAGGAAGCTATGCATCTCCAGGTAAGTCTGACTCTTCCCGTTTTTCTAGTTGCAGTATGAGTAGTTCATCTTCTCTTAGTCTAAATCGTTGTTTTGTCTATTCTCCTGAGCCTCCACACTATGACTAATTTTGCTCCTACTACGAAGCTTGATATCCTTTAACTCTACTAATTAGCTGTGTGTTGCTCATAGGGCCTGTCATTTTGAGTGGAAAGACTGACTGTGGGCATAGCCATGACTAGTGACATAAGAGGCTGCTTGCAGGGTTCTCTTCATTCTACATTGGTTGATGCAATTTGGCCACATTTACCAACTTTGCGCATTAGTCCTTTTGGCAAGCGAATTCTTTCACGTAACAATTTGAAAAAGTAACCTGTATACATGTCATTTTGGAGACTCGTGGTTTTATAGAATACAGCTCTGGCACCCAACGTTCTCATCAGTGTGCCACATTTTGTAGACTGTAGATTATTTTTTCCTTTTATTGCCGTTTGATTGGCATGTAAAATCAAGTATTGAATGTGTAGCCTCGTAATAAGATCTTGTGGCTAACAAGAGCACTGTATTTGTTGTTTAGATTGGAGGGTAACGAGTGCCTGTATCGGCTCACAGTTGTACACCGAATCAAATCAGTAATTGCTTCATGAGGTGAATACCAATTTCCACTTTAGGGACCCTGCTATACATTAAAATAAGATGGGGACTGAGAAGTAGACAAATGTTTCTTAACTCAGAACATTCAAGAAAATACATTAATACTGGCAAAGGGGGCAATAGATGTTCAAAGGGCTTCAGCAATGTTTTGCTACTTGTGA
>APFE030909715.1:0-13390 GCA_000404065.3 Pinus taeda | reverse complement strand
TTATAATTATTTATATTTATATATAGAAATTTTTATTAATTTACTTATTTTTCAATGCTGAATAATAAATGTCATATATATTTAGAGTTGAGATGGAAGGAGTTTGAGAAACTCTTGCGGTAGTTAGAGTTTCACTCTAGCCGCTCAATCTTTGCACCATTTGTATGTATCTTTTGCAGATCTCCTCTGTAGACCATTGAATGGTGAATCCTTTCGATTTGGTAAATAAATATGTTTCTTTTGTAGGTATGGCTTTCAATCAAGCTAGCTCTTGTATGGTTTCGTACAACCTTATGTTGAAGTTTGGTTTTGGTCTTCCAGTAGTAGAAGAAGTTTCTTCCCTTAATGTTCTCGTGGATGAGGAAGCTTCCTGCTTTCAATCAAGCTAGCTCTTGTATGGTTTCGTACAACCCTATGTTGAAGTTTGGTTTTGGTCTCCCAGTAGTAGAAGAAGTTTCTTCCCTTAATGTTCTCGTGGATGAGGAAGCTTCCTGCTGTGAAAAATAATTTTCGTAGAATGACCTGGTTTATAAGTTTAATGGGTACTAGTCGCGGCTAGGCAATCTACATAAATGGATCTCTGAGACATGGAAGCCAAGTTTTTACAGGTGAGTTGAATATTTACCCTATGGCACAGGGTTTCTTCATTGTGGCTTGTGATAAGATTGAGGATAAGAAGGATATCTATGAAGTTGGGCAATGGTTTTGGGGGAGTGTTGGCCTCTTCATGTAGCCTTGAGCTCCCACTTTTGACTCGGTAACAATAATAATTTCTACAGCCCCAATTTGGGTTAGGCTTCCAAACCTTCCCTTGCATTTTTGGAATCACACATCACTTTCCTCCATTGATAATGTGCTGGAAAAACTCTATCGTAGCTATCATGAAACAAAACAAAAAGATCAAGACTACTTACGTTCGCATTTGTGTGGAGATGGACTTCAACAAGTGTTTTCTCGCAGAGAATAATTTGATGGCTCCAAACTATGTTTGGGTCCAAAAGATTGATATAAGGATATCTTATTTTGGTGTAAAGCATGTTATGAAAAGGGGAATGTAATGAAAAATTGCCCCAAGTATTCTTGGGATAGCAAAGACTGGAAAAAACCTCGAAGGCCCAAATGGTGGGAAGGTGCACAAGGTGAACACTATAATGTACTGAAAGAAGAAGAGCTTTAGGACAAGAAAGACCCAAAAGACAAAAAGGAAGCACTCAAAGAAACCATAATCACGGCAACAAAATCTAAGCAAGAAAAATAGCTTGCCAATGTGGATCCTCTTGTCACTAGTAAGGATTCCTCAAATGCAACATTAGTGGAAAAGTGGCAAACCCTTATGGAAAACAGATTCCTTCTAGAAACCACAAGGAATCTTGTTAAAAAAGAATTTTCTGGTAGATTAGGCAGATGACGAAGATTTCAAGAGTAATTTCATGTAGTTGCCAAAGAACCCACTGGAATTCGCACAAAATGCAGGTTAGATTTAAGTTGAGAAGAAAGAAAAAAATTATCCATGAAAAACAAGAAGTCTAACTAGATCAAAATAAAATTATAACTAAAAATAAATGTAAATATCTTTGTATAAGGTTTTTCTGAAATATTTAGTTAAAAAAAAAATAATAAAAAAAAATAAATAAAATAAAATAAAATAAAAAAAATAAAATTAAAAATAAAAAATAAATAAATAAATAATAATAATATAATAATAAAATAAAAATGTGATAGGAAATTTCTTTGAAAAATTAGATTAAAATCTTTGTGCTCATCTCAAACCAACAAAAAAATAATAAGAATATATAAAAGTTATGACATAGAACATATATATATAGATACACTTTCTTAAAAGAATTGAAAATTGTCATGTAACTTAGCCAGAGTATTTTATTTATATAAATTCTAGTCGGATGCTATTCTTCATTCAAAAGCTTTTAAATACCAGATAGTGAAACATATTTAAACAAAGAAGTGCATGGAGTTAAGAGCATGTCGACTTATATGACACAACACAGATAGATGCTCAAATTATGAAACATCGCTTTCCTATTTGGGTAGTTTCTATTTTATTCGCACATGTGAATTAAAATAATGTTTATTTTCATTAAATTTTTGTTTTTTAAAATCAAACTTAATTATATATATAGTTAGTCATAAAGCCAGACTCCTTAATAAGTGGTTATATATATAAAATCAGTGTCCTGTTTTTTATATGTACAAATTAGAAATAGTCATAAAACCAGTTTTATATATATAATATGGTGATATAAATATTATTAAAATCTTGATTATGTAGAAAGGACAAGGAAATATAGACATTATAGAAAAATAAATAGTTTGGACTCTAAGATATAGAGAAGAAAGGTAGTTAAAAGGTTTTGAAAATTAGTGTATATCAAAGTTATATGGGAATAATGAAGAAAACAACAACATTACATTGATAGCTTTAATAAATAAAAAATAAGATTAAAGTGTGAAATTATTTGAAAAATCTTGCGATATGAAGAACAAGTAAGTATAGAAATTAGAAGCAAGTCACACATGTTTAGAAGTGAAGTGGGAAGACAAGAACAAACCAAGGAGTTGTGGGTAGAAAGGTTATGTCGAGTATGTGGAAATAGGGAGGTAGAAACTGAGCAACACTTTCTCTTATGTTGTGTAGCATAATCACAAATGAAGGCCAAATAAAATTTGCATATAGGAGAAATAACCAACATTTGAAAAGTGTTTAGTGAGAAGTACAATGAGATTGGTTGAGAAAGTGATGCAAAGAAAGAGGCAAACACTTGAGAATAAACTAATGGGATGACGAAACTTAATCTAAGGTGAAGGGGAACAAATCTAATAGAGTTGACCAAATCCATGTTTTGGGTACTAATATTCCACCAACATCTCTAGTTACTTATTCCAAAGGGAAAAAACCCACAATTGTATTCAACTTTAAAATGAACAAAATTACATCTTGTAGATTTTAACCACATAATTTCAGTAAGCACAACCTCTCAACTTATGAGCATAAGAAAAGATTGAGAAAAATTACATAAACTTGTGAAGTTAAGTGTGATAGTAATCACTTAACTTCTCTCTTTTGTCTCTTTTTCTAGACCTTATGTCATCCCCTTGAGGTGGGGCCAATTGGAACCATTTCTAGTTCGCTTCCAGTTATCTTCGGTGGGAGTTCTTTTTTGAATTTGAACTCTCTGAAACATGAACTCTCTTTGTGTCCGTCGTCACATCCTCTTTATGGGCCACCTTTTTTGTTGTTATGGATCATGGATCACTTTTGATTCTGTACCATTTTGTTGGTGGGTTGCATTTCCATTTTGGACCTAAGCATCCCCTTCTTCTTTTTTTGGAGTTTTCTTTGTGATTTATTCTTCTTCTTCCCTTGTGAAATAGGGGTCAAAAGTCTTCCATCTATTTCTTTTACGTGCCTGCCCCTTTTTCTTTTCTAGGTTCTTTTCCCCTTAGGGCATGTATTCTGTAAGTGTCATGTTTTGTAACAAGATTGACATTTGAACATTGTATTTTCATAATCCAAAAGTTGTCCACTAGAAGTTTTTATGTTTCAGCTAAATGCGGTCAAGTAAACCTTTACTTAGGTCAATTTCTACACATATTCTAGCGAAGATAAATATCACTTTCTTTGTTCTAAGGTGATCCATTTTCTTGAATGACCATAGAGTGCTCCCAATTTCCTCAAGAACCTAGTGAGGCCAGAAGGGAAGTGGAAGATTTTGTAGCCTTCACCCATACTAGAATTGTTGAGACCACCATTGTTGTGGTGTCAAAAATCTAGAAACCAAGGGGTAATGAAGAGCCTTGTGTTTCCCCAAAATCAGGGTTCTTGTTTCAAAACTCTATCCACATCTTCCTGGGTATCAAATTTTATAATGAAGAATCCTTTTGAACAAAGGTATGTGTAACATTTTTTGGCCCATGTTGTGGAAACCCACTAATGTAAAACATCAAACCTAGGCAAAAAACCATTGAATCTACAGATCATTGCCCTAGATTGAAGAACATAAAAAAAGTTGATTTACCTTTATTGGGTTTACCTCCATGGAAGGGGATGTTGGTGTTCAACAATATAAGGTCTAGGGTTGTGTTGTGGTAGATCAAGTGGATTAGATCCCTTGCCTCATGTCAGTTACAGGTCTATTTGGGCACAAATCTCCTGACATTCAAATCAGTAATTTTAGGACTCATCAAACCCTAATTCAGTTGTTACATTCCCTAGAGAAGTCAAATCATTGAATGCCTCCTTCTATGAAAGTTTCATGCCTTGAAGCCTTCTTGAAATGCCTCCTTGGGACACTAGCGCAGCTCAAGCTTTGAGACAGTGTGATGTAGAGTAGGCAGGCCCTATGTGGCCTACACTGCAATGCACTTAGGCCCTCTTTAGCCTGTGCTGGGTGATATTGAGAGAAATTTGCATAGGGTTTTGGGAATATTGATCTTATTTCAGTCTTCTTGAAGTGTTTTTAGTCAAAAATTGTGCTTGAATGTCCCTTGAATTGACTCTTTGGCACCAACGCAGTGTTTGTCCTGATACAGTGCGCTACAGAGCAACCCCTACCTTAGATACAATGCATTGCAGGGCACTGTCTCCCTCTTTAGCTTGCGTTGATTCCTCTTAGGCTAAAAAACCCACCTTTGGTTTTATTTTTCCAAAGTTTCTTCTCTTGTTGTTTGCTGAAAGATCAATGATTCTTGTGGTTCTGAAATCACCTTGTATTTCTCTTCCTAGCCCTAGTTTGGCCTTGATTGTTTAATTTTTCTTAAATGATTTCTTTATCATTATCAATTTGTTGTCAAAGTTAGCTTATAGTCAATTAATCTTTTCTGAAAAGAAAGTGTCGTAAAGTCTTCATTTCTTTTGAAAATGAACTGTCGTAAAGTCTTCGTTTCTTGCAAAATGACTGATTAATTGTATGTGCATTAGTTTCCTTTTGTTCATCTCAACATTAAGGGAATTGAAAAGAAAAACTTTCATTATCCAATTAGAGGTTTGTGTGTGCTTATAGGAATAGTATAGGGAAATTGCATTATATGTGCTCTTTTCTCTTTGATTAAACATTCTGATTGCTCTATCCCTTGTAGTTAAGGTTTTCATTGTTCAAAATCAAATGAAAATAATGTTTCTCATCATAGTTGCATTCTAGTAATTTCAAATACATCACGCGGTGAACCTGAAAGACAAACTCTTAATCAAGATCAACTTAAAAGTTATCTCAATTAACATAATGAAGCATTGTCACTTGACGAATAACATTTAGAGGTTCTAGGCTAGAGACGTGTTCTAGCGTCGTAAAACATAACAACTGTCATTAGTGATACCTCATTCCATGTGCTTAAGTATATCATAGCTCATCCACGTACCCTCGGGTATATATGGCGGTGTTATAGTACGAAAAATATAAATGAATGCTCTCACTGTGCGGTTACGCATTAGACAGCGCTAACATGGGTTGGGCCTCCACATACTTTCAGGTATATATGGCAGGACTACATTAGGTTGTTATCCATCCATAGGTAACCGATTTGGCCACCTTGTATACTGTGATACACCGAAAATAATATTCGGGGAGATTTCCTGCATGTATGTTAAGTCCTTGGTTTACTGAGGCGGTATATTGAAGTTCACAGTTACTTGGTAATCCTTTTGCCTAGATTACCTCTATTTTGTTTTGTTATGTTATTTTGATTAAAATAAAATTAATTGACCACGGATAACATCCTCCACGTCACTCCTTAGTTGATCTTAGGTTGAGACATATGACAACAACTTCAGAGTCCACCGATCAAAGAATTCCTTTTGATGGGAATCCTAGTCTTTTTCCTCCTTTTAGAAATATTAGTGCTCCTTATATGGCTACATTGTCCCTTCCAAGACTTACCATTGGCTTGCCAGTATGGTTGTTCTTAACCTCCTTGGCCCCGCAACTGAATATTCCTACAACTAGACAAAATCAACCTCCAGTTGATCCTAAAGTTGACCGTTTACCTTCTTCTTCAATTGTTTCTTCCTCTTCACCTAGTGAAAGTATTGACACTAGTAACCAGGTGGATAAGAAGAAGAAGAAGAAGAAGAAAGTTCAGCAGGGGGGCAACCAAGCAATCATTGCTTCGAATGCAACTTCTAATGAGAAACTGTCCGATAAGCCTCACAAACTTCAATATCCTTGCAAACTTTGTACGGGAGACCATCTTCTGCGAAACTGTTCTGGTATTCCTCAGATTTCAGAAGAATGGTCTTCTCGTTCACATCATCCTGTGTCATCAACTTCTAGAGATCATGCTGGTGACACACCATCAACTAGTGGTAGTAAAGTTCATGGAAAGAAGGGTAAATTTAAGTTTCCCTATAGGTTATGTGAAAGGAATCACCCCATTCACCTTTGTCCCTATCTGGATGAAGCCCAAAAAGTGTTGGATAACTTTCCTTCTTCTCCGCAGCGACTTCCATCTGGTTACAGGAGACTCTCCCTTAATCCTTCACTAGTTGATGAAGTGATTGACCCAAATCAACCGTCGGTAAAACCCATTCTCTCTGAATGTGAGTCCCATGAGTCTATACCTGACCAACCGCAGGGCAAGGAAACAGTTGACTCGATTGCACCTTCAATTAATCGTACCTTTCCCATAGAGAGTGAGTGTGATACCACTCAGGTTCTTTTTGTTTCTTCATATTGCAATGAGCTTGGAAGAAACCCTCCTGTTCCATCAAGATAGGAGAAAATCATCTCGTTCTTGTAACTCAAGGGGGCAATTCTCCCATTATTGCAGTACCCCCTCCAAGTAGTCTGGTCACTTCCTTTGATTGGAATCGACTGGCAGGATGTCGCATTCCTTCATATGTGCCTTTCCAGATCATAGTAAAAGTTTATAATATGATTGTATTTGGCACTATTATAGATGAAGGTGCATTTGTAAGTATCCTTTCCTCCACTACTTGGCAAGCACTCAGTTCGCTGCCACTTGTGCCTATTACCTAGAATATGTTGGCTTTTAATAGAGGAACCAGTGAACCATTAGGGATCCTTCCTCAGTTTCCTATTACTTTGGGAGGAAAATTGTTTATCTCAATGTGATGGTAGTCCCAGGCTCTTTAGATTACAATTTACTTCTTGGGCGCGACTATCTTTATGACATGGTAGCTATTATTTCAACACTATTTCGAGTGATGTGTTTCCCGCATGAAGGAAGAATTGTTATTGTTGACCAACTTTCATTTCCCGGTCCAAATATGGCTTCTAGTCAACCATATTCCATAAATGGTCCTTTTGTCCCAAAGGTATCTTCTTCGCCACGGGTCAATTATGTGGCAACCTGTTCCATGCCTGCATTAACTGATGATCAATTGTGTGATGTTTTGCATTATGTACTGGAGGAATTGGAACCAGATATCCTCTAGAGAATTGTTCTCCCATCTGATGAGAACCTCTTGGAAGTCATGACCTCTTATGGGTCGTGATCAAGGAATATGAGGATAGTTCCTATCTTGTGTCAACCTTCTTAAAAAATGAAACAAGGAATATGAGGATAGTTCTTTTACTGTGTCAACCTCATTAAAAAATGAAACAGGTCCCAAATAATAGTTCCTTGTCTTGTGTCAAGCTCATTAAAAATGAAACAAGGTCCCCTGAAGCAAAGTTCCAATTCGAGTCCTTGATTATATCTCGTAAAATCCCAGTCGAGTCTTTCACTTGACCTCATAAATGAACCTTCATTCATTTGAGGATCGATTTTTAAATTTCCCAAACTGAATTTATAACTTTCATCAACACACAAGTCTTTATTTTTATTGAGATTACAGAGAAAATGGAAATATGCTATTGAAAATAAATTTTTTAATATTTTCCTAATTCTTTTTGTCAGATTTTCTAGTATTTTGTTCGTGGGATGGGAGCCATTCACTAAATGTTGAAAAAGAAAGAGGGACTCCCAAAACAATTAGACAACCTATCTGATTTTCTTTGTGTAATGGAATCTCCTATTAAAAAACATAAACTTCAATTTCAGTTTGGCTTTTTATCATATATCCTAAACCCATTAAACACTGTGCAACTTTAACTTCTTTAAGACCATAAAAAACCCCTCTCTCTTGTCACCCCTCACTAACCTTATAAATTATTACAATATACTAACATATTTAAACATTTAACATATTTTATTTATCTCAAAAATTCTAATCTCAATATTAAATTACTATTATCTTTACAACAAACAACACCCGTTTGTTAACTCGAATAACAGACGAATTTAATTATTTTATTTTTAAACTTCCCATGCTTACCAACTTTATCAACTTTATCATTATATTGCATTTAATGACATGCCCCTTCAAAATATTATAATTTTACACCTTGTATATATGTTTTGTAGAAGAAATATTTAAAATAAAGTTTCAATTTTATAAATTTATTATCTTAGGGTAATATTTATTTAAAACATGAAATCAATACACATTCCCCTTCAAAATATTATAATTCTATACCTTGTGTATATGTTTTGTAGAAGAAATATTTAAAATAAAGTTTCAATTTTATAAATTTATTATCTTAGGGTAATATTTATTTAAAACATGAAATCAATACATCTAAATTTATTTTAATTATATTAAAATTTGATTCGTTAAATTTATTTTTATTATATTAAATTTGATTCATTAAATTTATTTTAATTTATATAAAATTTGATTCGTTTCAAAGACATAGTTGTAATATTATTAGTCCCTACCCACAGGGCCTCGCAGGGACTATATCAATCGGTTTTCTGATAAGCATTAGTTCGATACTTAAATCAATGATTGTTTTTCTATTTTAATCGAAGTTCGTTTATATTAATGAAATGATTTTTCTTTTTAACCAATGAGCAAAATCAAATATTCCTTTTTAACCAATTAAAGGATTCATCGTCTTATTTGGCCTCATATTGAGGCCAAGGCAATTTAAATGAACCATTTTTCATTTTGAAACTTAAACTAATGAGTAAATACATCATATAAATGTTCATATGGATTATTGTTGTTTTAATGTTAACATTAATTCATAGACATTAAATGTTAGTAACATATATCTCGGAGTTTAAATAAGATTGAGATATTATAATTTTTTTATTTTAAATATGTGTTTTTGACGTGTCTAGAGAACTGATGCGGTGTCAAAATTGTGGTTTGCATGAGAACCATACTTGACAATTATTGACAATTGTTGTTTGCATGAGAACCCGATCTGGAAGGGAATGCCGCTACACAACAATATTTCTGAAATTTTTGATTTGGCGATATTTTTGATTTACCTCTTAGCTCGAATAGTCACAATTGCTTCAATGTTTGCTACACAATATTTTTGTTTATTCACTCTTGTTCATTCACTATTTTGGATGGAGTAGTGGCAATTGCTTCAATTACACTCGCAATTGCAACAATGTTTTTTGGTAGTGAGCACTTATGTTTTCTGGTGGTGACCACTTAAGAGCATATTTTTTGGTGGCAACCACTTAAGAGCATGCAAGAATGATAGTTTAGCAACAACAATTTCTTCTTTTGAGACTGCAAGAATGATAGTTTAGCAACAATAGCGTCTTCTGTTGAGCCTATAGGAATGATAGTTTAGCAACAATAGCTTCTTCTGCTGAGCCTGCAGGAATGATAGTTTAGCAACAACAACGTCTTTTGTTGAGCCTGCAAGAATGATTGAAAGAATGATAGTTTAGCAACAACTTCTTCTGCTCTAATTAAAGGGTTTTGACAGCTTGGGCTTTAACTGTGCTTCAACTTGGCTTTGGGTAAATTATCTTGACAACGTCTTCTTCTGATTCTTGTACTCTAATTAAAGGGTCTTGATAGCTTTGGCTTCAACTTTTTCTTACTCTAATTAAAGGGTTTTGGGTTTGACAACTTTGGCTTCAACTTCTTGCCATAAAAAATTAGAAAAGTCTACTGGAATAACTAGAAAAAATTAGAAACTTTTCCTATTTCTATACTAAATCTACTGGAATAAATCTACAGAGGAAGGCACCAGGTTGGCTTGTAAGGAGATACACATCGGACAGAGGAAGGCACCTGGTATCTTAATACATGCACCATCTACCTATCAATTCTGCTTTTGGTTTATCTTTGTTCCATTTTTATTTGCTTTGTAGACAGATTTTGAAGTAGTGGATTTAATGTTTCATGATGCAGAAAATGTTGGAGGCCTTCATTATAATTATGAATTTCACCTAGCTGTTGTATTTGCTTTTATTAGATGCGATTCTTGTGAGCAGCTGATAATGTTGAAGGATTGGCATCATTTACCCAGGTTTCAAGATGCTTCAACGTACTCATAAAGGCAAAGCCGCATTCCAAACTCGTATCACCTGAAAAACAGTACAGGAAGTAGGGCAGGCCACTTCTGAATGTGCTCCACGACGAAACACTTTCATTTCATTTGGATAAAGGAAAAATGGGGAGCTTATTCAATTCCTGCTCTCCTTTCACTCTTTGCTCATAGTGGTCAGTTCTAGTCCTGCTTGCATTCTTATTAAGGAATTCAAACTCTGTCTACAAGAAATTGAAACGGATTTTTAATTATTCAATTATCTGGTTCAAAACACTATAGGTCACTAGAAAACTACCCTCTTTTTTACTTAGCTATGCGAAGGTGAGGAAATTTATCACCCCCACTAGTTTCAGTAACTCTCAACAGTGAAAACACCACCAATGCCAGTTGTTTCCATAGAAGTAATGGTATACAAACCAATTCCAAAAGCACTAGTAGCATTTGAATCAGCAGTTGCAACGCTAGTGTAAAATCCTTCAGTTTCAAATAGAATTCCTATTTGAAATCCATGACTTGTTCCAAAATGACCTTACCTCTTTCTTTTTGAGACTCAGTTGATAGGTGCTTAATTGATAGGCGGATTACTCTTATCTATACATGTCTTATTTTGCCTCTGTTGCTAGTGTTGGCTCTGTTTTTGGTGGTGCAGCTACTTCGACTGGATCGACTCGGTAAGCTGGTGAAAGGTTATAAGCCTGGTCCAACCCTACCTCTTTTTTACCATTACCACATACACCACCTTTCTGTCTTAAAATTCCCTTATATGAAAGTGTGGTACAACCAACTAGGATTGTCGGGTGGGATGGTCAGATTGGCTAGCAAGGCCATATTTCATTAGCGAGGTTGTTTCAATTGAATCTCGAGCACATACCGAACATTTAGTGTGGAGAGGGGATACATGGGCTACATGCAAGCTACATGTGCCCACCCGCAAGCTTTATATTTTATATATTTAACTTTATGTTCCTTATTTAACCACCTGCAAGTTTTACTTTTCTATTTTTTATTTATTTATTTTTTTTATTTTTTATTAATTTCTGTGTCCAACAAGATGACAGACAAAGGAGTTTCCTAAGGACAGGAACCCCAAATAGCATTATCATGATTTTTTACTCATTAAAGGAGATCATGATTTATGTAGCGATGCAGCATAGTCTTGGCGGTGTGACCCTGAAAGATGTCTATGATCTGTTGGAGAAATCATCATCGTCTGTAAGTGCTTCAATAATCACAACCTTCTTAACCATGTCAACAATTTTCAATGAATTTTTATTCAAAGATATTTGCAGCATGCTCTGTTGTAATCCATTTTTGTGTTTATGTAACAAATAGGTAGTAGAAGTGCACAGAAGACTACGAATTTCCTATTTGTTGCTCTTACAGGTGCAGGCTTAACATCAGTTGTTGCACCTATAACATGAGCTGACTTGGCTGTAGCTAGGGTTTATGGTGGCGCCATTTCCTTGAGTGCTTGTCGGGGCTTCAGATAGAGCTTAATTGGTCCCTTACTTTCAATAGCCCATTGTCAAAGTAATTCTATTACGATTGGAATGCTACTGGAAGGTACTCTAGGAAAACTTCTGGTTTTCTCAAGAAAGGATGTGGGTCCTGTTTATGCATGCCTTGATGTTGTTGAAAATCTTACCTCACCTGCTTTAGCAACCTTTGTTTATGCCTATGTGAGATCTACTAGTGTGAAAGTGCTTAGGCAACTCAATCCATTGGTTCTGGATCTGAAAATGGTTCTTAATTAATAGGCTCCGAGTTATCCAATTGGATATGGAACATAGAGGGTTGATGGCTCTCGAACTGCTTTGGGTGCTACTTGTTAAGACTTAGTAGAAACTCAATTCACAGAATAATATACTGCCCCCACCTTTTCTTGTTATGCATTCTCTTCCCTTACTCTTGCCTATACCTTTGTTGCATCTCACTGGTAAATGGTCACTTATACTGGCTTTGATGCTTATGGATAAACTAGATCACTGACTAGATCATCGACTAGATCAACAAGATAAGATACTAATGGCGGTTCTATTGCTTAAGCAACATAATATCCAGGCTACGATACTCCCAAATTTCTCAGAGAATTTATCTAATCTTCAGAATATCAATCCGCGCTACTGCAAAAGTTTGGAGGTGCTTCCAAATTCCATAGAGAATTTAAGGAATCTCTAAGAGATCAATTTGATGCATTGTAAAAGTTTTAAAGTTCTTCCAATTCTGGCACATTAACAGGTGCAAGGTAAACTTAAACGCAACAAATAGGACTCAAACTACTACAATTGGTACATTCACTTAAATTGGATAAACTAGATCCGTCGTTGGTGAATTTGGAACTTTATTCTAAAAGTGCTTACTAAACACGACAAGAACTTGTTGCTCACAACTCCCCTTGTTTAACTTAATAAAACTTAGGAATCTAACATTTATATAGATAACTAATAATAAAACTATTTATAAATTTATTATATTAATATTTCAATATTAATATTATATTTATAATATTTTTATTTATTTGCAATATTTTCATTCATATATATATATATAATTAACTTATAATAAAAATGGTAATGGTATTATATTAAATTGAAAGATTGTTATTTTAGTATAACTATTTGAAAACAATATAATTTAACATTCAAAGTATTGTGATCTTAAGCATATCATATATGTGGAAAGTTTCTAACCAAATATAAAACACAAACAATGGTTTGACCAAAAATACTAATTGAGAGGACACATAAATATGTAGTTATCTTTTTTTTTTTTTTGTAAATAAGGTAGTACTTTCTATATTTACTTTTTCAAAAGTTATAGTTACAACACATCGATTAACCAGCCACCTTGCCCGAGGGAAACCAAGTGGCCATCGATCAACATTGTATCCACTCCAAAATTTAAATAAGTTCATCATAATCATCAGTATCTCCCAAGTTCCTCTCTCTCGCCTTTCAGACATAAACATTCAAAAAACTATAGACAAAAAACTAACGATAAAGCAGCTACTCCTCATTTGAGGAGGCTATCTGAAAAGTTTCCTTCTCTTCCGGATTCATCATATTCTTTTT